>JAODIE010016577.1:45779-121007 GCA_027575565.1 Diploeciton nevermanni
TACTTATGCTGTGCAAATACTGTAATATTACCAAATATTACATCTCATTTTGTAATAATAAAATATTTTCATGAACAAGCACTGCATGTCCAATATGTGCATGCACGATGAGGGAGGCATGTATCACGGGAGCGGCACAACTGGCAGTGGGTGTGCGACTACGTTGCCATGAGAAAAACTGTGTGGGTGACAATTCCGCCTGGCGCTGGTGCAGAGGCGGCAATAACAACCAGAGCAGAGAGCAACCAACAAAATTAATATCCAATTGGTTGAATAGCAATTTGAGTGCTTTTTTATTCCCTATTTATCAAATCAGAAACGATTGGAAACTGGTATTATCACCTTGCATTGCTTGGTTTTCATACAACTTTCTATGTTTTCCAATCCACTGTATACGGCATCTGCATAAAAATGAAAAGAATGTTGTAAATTACAAATATTCACATTGTCTCAGACATGTTCTACACGTAACGCATTGCGTGCGTCGAAACAACATTGGAACCAGTTTACCTCACAAATTTGACGCCAACGAAAGAACAATTATCTGGCACATCTGTCGCTATTGCAATTATTCAAGTCTCTTGAATATTTCGATACGTCACTTTACCTTAAGATGCCAGAGTTGCTTAAGGTTTGCATTTATGCCATATTTGTATGTGGACTAAGACGCAAATTATATTGCAAAGAATTAAAAATTATCGATTCAATAGCACTGTAATATGATATTTTTACACGCAGTGAAAATCAGAGAGAAAAGTGCATTTCCCATTCAAATCCAAGCTCATTGTCTTAAACTTATCGTTTTCCATTACGTTGTCGTTGATTTATTGCGCTTGGAAGCGCTTTTAGCTTTTTGTGTGAATAAACTAATGACCTGCAGGGAATTCAAATCTAAAAGCATTGATTTAGCTTCTAGATTAACTAACAAAAAGCACATTGATCAGTGAATTAAGTCAACGCAATTCCAACTCTTTTGTTAAGTGCAATGTTTAATAGAGATGAAACTAATAACACTAATTGCAAAAAAAAAACTTGCAGTAAACTTAATCTGATAATTGCAATGAAGGCAAACTGGGAATTGCTCTTAAAAATGAAATAAGAGTGGAGCAGATTACATAACACACTGCAGAATTTAATTAATTCCTCGCTGCGGCTCACAAAAGTTGCCAGTGAAAACTTCAGGGACGTCGAGTTGAAACCGAAGAATTTTACAATTTCATCTCGTATATCAAATTAGGCGCCAGTCGAGCGATAAATGTCAAATTACGCCTTACGACATCGATTTTGGCATATTTCGAGCAAGTTGTAATTTCCAACTTGTTTTTTGACGGCTTTTAAGCAACCATTGACGAATTAATAAATTCACAGAGATAATTGATGGAACTTTCAGACCAACATTGATTTTCACTCTGACGCGATTGATGATTAACGATCACTTTTTTCCCATACTTCGGTAAGAAATTGCTAGATTGATGAGTTCGACTATAAAGGCTCACAATTCGTAGAGATGACAGTGATGACATTTGAAGTCTATGGCATCTTGAAAGTCTACAGATTTGGTTTTTATCAAGCATTGGCCATAAACTGCAGAAGGTCGTCTTTTATGAATCTTGAACAAATCACAACGTGAGAAACTTGTTTATTTATATTTGGTTTTGGGGGAGCTGACACAGAGATAATAAATGCTAAAGTCTGTCCTTGCAGAGGGTTGTTTATTTATGCTAATGGACCTTGGCGCAGAATAAGGTTTGCTGAGATGCAAAATGGCAGTAATAAGGCTAATACTCAGAAGCTACCAAAATTCAACAAACTTAGAGACATCCACACATACAACAAGCAGCTGAGTTCTAAGTTTAAACACTTCTGCGGCTTAGTAGCGACTTCATTCCCACGTGAAATAATAATTTATCTATGCTAGAGTAAATAGTAACAAACGTAGATATGTAGATTAATGCATTAATTGTTTAAGAAGCTTGTCATTTATTGGAAAGGTGTCTCGTTTAACTAGAGATTTGCATACCACTAATCTGTGGCATTCTGGGTGGATACTGATATACCGCTTTTCGTGTTGGAGGCGGTAGTGCTCACCATGTATGGCTGAATTGGAGATTAGACACATTAAGCTTAGGGAATAGAATAGAATACTGTAAAGAACGGGATTTCGAAGTAAATCCAATGAAAACGAACCATAACTGTTTGCTGTAAAGAGATAATTAAGTAACATGTTTTTATCGAACTTGACTACAATAGAAAAATGATAAATACCTCGATTTTCTATGAAACAAGAGATGAAATTACCGATACTTGAATAATTTCCAGAATTCAACGATGTCAAACACAAACTTTATCATTTTTTTGGAATTTAATTTCTGGTTAATTATAAATTGATTCGCAATATACTTCTTTATAGAAAAGATTAAAACAAGTAACAACAATTAGATAATGTTGCGCGGGAGATGCGACGAAATTAACCAAATAACTACAAAAGCCGCCTCAATGAAGAGGATTTTTATAAGGGTTTTAGTTTATAACTAATAATCCATTAATTCTATAAAAACAAAAACAAAATATACACGCTAATTATAGTATCTATTAAATAAAATTATGCTACTGATAGAGTAAAATGAAAATCTATATTTATTGAAAAGATTAAAACAAGTAACAACAATTAGATAATTGTTGCTGATAAATTGAAGAAAAACAATTGTAACATTTTAGTTTATAACTAATATATTTTATCTACTTCCATGAAAGAAATTTGGAATATACACGCTAATTATAATAATTTTATACCACTAAAATCTAACACCAAAAACTCATTTTTGAAAAGTGGTGGCTTTGCACCGCCATATAAAGATTTTAGAAGTTATACGTTTGTACAAAGATTAAGAAACACAAATCTGAGGATATAAATATATTTATTCCAAAGAACTGTAGAATTTACATTATGATACAGTGAGATCTGGTCGTACCGGAGAAATTAGTGAACCAAGACAGCGGACTTGACGATGGGGGCAGTGTGTACAGCATGAACGACTGGAGCAGTATGGACAGCGTGTACAACTGGGATGGTACGCACAACCGGCACGATTGGGGCGGTGTGAACAGCATGAACGACTGGGGCAGCATGGACAACTGGAGTCACAACAGTCTTCACTGCTGGACTATGGTGTTGCACCACGGTCTGGTGACTGGTAGCAACAGAGCGATGCACCACTGGATCGAGAATAATCCCGGCATGGGCGAAGGCAACGATGGCAGCGAAGATAACCTATTCAAGATATAATAAATTAGTAAATAAATTCAATAACTATGGGTGAAAACTTACAACAAACTTGAACATTTTGAAGTGTTGGATTTTGCGGTTCTGTAGACCTGGAGAGATGTGGTTGCTGTGAATGGTTGGATTCACAATGTTGGATTCTTCGCGGCGCGCACTTTTTATACACTTCCAGCTCAAGGTTCATGAACTTGCCGATCTGCAGAGCGGGTAAATGTCGTCGTCGCAATTGTAATGCGCATTTCGCCATCCTCGATGCACTTGAGAACATTGGAAGTCACGGCGTTCAGCTTCATTTCTCAAACTTGAAAATTCTTAATTCTTGTCGTTGGCGCACCAATGCGGGGCGAATCAATACGCGATGAGAGCCAGAGTTGCCAGATCATGAACAAACAGCATCGAGAGATTCATTAAATAATGAAACTTTTGAATACTTATGACAGTGAAATTGCAGCTGCGCGACGATTTCGAGTCTGGAATTGAAGGCTGCGTAATGAAATTTAATAATCTTGTTATTTTAATAACACTATACAGTTTTCATGGAGATATTTATTACAAAAGTGGTGGAATTTGCTGAAAAGCACACACAAATTAATTTACACTTTAACGGGCTGATCCCACTAGTAAAAGATCTAAAACTCAATAATAATTGAGTGGCAATAATCCGCAGGATTAGAAAAGCCATAATAAAATAAATAATAATAAAATTGCAAAGTGGTTTGATCACTTATAATTTATACAAAACAAAATGTTATTAACAAAAAGAGAAATAGTGCCTCAAATACTAGTCAATGAAGTATCCAAGGCAAGATTGTTTGTTTATGCATCATATTATATCAGCCGAAGCTTATAAATTGCTCAATGTCAATAAATGAAAAAAAAGGTATTTATTTTTACTTTACTTTGTCATACTAAACAAAAAGAAAATTAGCACATTAAGAGGTTGTATTACATTCATTTATTTATTAACTTTCATTTTTAAGTGCGAATTAACAATCTAACTTTCCTACGTTTTTAAAATTTATATTAATTCCTTCTAAGTAAAAGTGGTACTACATTAAGGGCGTGTCAAAGTAAAAATAACACTTGAAACAAAAACACTGTTTTGATGAGAAAGCAATTAGAGTCAATAATACCAACCTAAACAATTGCATCAACACAAAGTTGGTAACCGTGTTGTATCATAAATTTAACAAAAGCGTCTTGAAAATAAATAAAGCAATAATAACACTGCACAACCACAGTGCATTAAATTAATTCTCGTTTCCTTAATTTGAGCCAAATCTTTGTTGCCACTTTACCAAATGTAATAACAATATTTTAAATATAATTACAAATTAGTTATAATTATAATTAAAACTTATTTTAGTTTTAAAAGATTTATTTAAAAATATAAGCTATCATTGTTTATTTGAAGTTTGAGACAATTGAGTAAATCTTCCTGTTATAAATTAAAAAAAAAACATAGAAGATTAATTAATTGAATAATGCAGGAAGAAAAATGTTATAGTTTTCTTAAAGATGCTTCTTTTTTAATCATCTCTAACCTCAAAATTTAGAATGCCAGATTTTCCTGTTTTAATACTGTCATTCAATAAAAAAATAAATTTATAACATGTGCACTTAAATCTATATTTAATATAATTTCAATCTTGTTACATGCTAATATGCATCTTGTTAAAGCTAGACTAACTACTAGCCCGTTAATGCTCGTGGATATTGTCGTGTATTGCATTCTTTATGGAAATCAATTTTCAATTGTTCCATTAACACAAAATGCAAACATTAATTAGATTCATAAGTACTTTACACCTTGTTCACATGTAGTTGAATTGACTACATTATCCATTGTGTCAGTTGAATAACTGAATAATTATATACAAAGTGCAACATAAAAATAGAAGCAAAATAATGTCTCTACTATTCAATCATTTTAATTACAAGAATTTTACAAGAATTAAAGTGCTTATAATACAAATTCAATTACAATTGATCGCTTAATGAACATGGACAACTGGGGCGGCGTGAACAGCATGGACAGCATGCACTGGAGCGACAACAGCGTGGCTACGGACGACTGGCACAACTGGGGCGGCGTGCACAGCGTGGACGACTGGAGCAGCATGGTGAACAACGGGAGCATGATGAACGACTGGGGCAGCGTGCACCACTGGAGCGGCGACGACGGCCGTCTTAACCACTGGGGTAGCATGGTGCACCACAGAGGAAGAATGGTGGCTGACGGAATGAGCTACCACTGGAGCAGCAATCAAGTTGCCGGGAGCGGCGGCGGCAACGGCGACAAGAGCAGTAAAGACTACCTGAAGAGCAAACAATATACATGGAGATATCGCTTTCAAGTTATTTAATAATAATTACTTACGTATTTGAACATTATGAATGTTGTTGAATTTGTTTGTTGGTTTGTTCGAAGCTAGCAGAAGACTGGATAATGATCACAGTGATCACCTAGGTTTATATAGCAAAATCTGCGCGACTGAAACCTATTGCAACACGTACTTGAAAATCAGCTTTATTTTGGTGGTCTACTATTGCAAAGCAAGATATAAAAAATCTCACTCACAAGCACATTAATTTAATATTCATTCACCAAGGTTATATTTACTACTAATCAGCTTTAGTATACAATAAAACAGCGTAAATAAATGAAGCAAATGTTTTTTGGTTTTTGATGGACAGGTAAACTATTAATTAAGTTTGAAGCGCGAGCACAACGCAGCATCTCTTGCAACATGTAATAAATGGCCGGATAATTAACTTTAAACTAGTTGAGCTGTTGTTCGTGGTTAATTTACGTTTTGCGTTTTGCGGAAACCAATTTAGTAGCTAACCTTGACTCGATACTTGCTAGTCAAAAAGAAGTGTGAAGGATTGTTATATTTTGCATCGTTTGTTTGACACTATCAAATTTGTTTAAACTAAATTTGCAATAAATATTCTGAAATATAATCACGGTTTTATCACCAGTATTACAGCTTGTTAGGTTGTCTTATCGTAGCAGAACGTTTTTCGAACATGAATGCAGCGTACGTAAAATCGCATTATCTTTATTAATACTAACTTTGAACCAAGAGAAGATGCAACTGCTGAAATTGCCGGAAAAGCGCTCTGCTAGATTGAAAATATATCGAAAAGCTTTTAAAGTGTAAATCGCTCCATCCAAACAGCGCTAAGAGGCATAATTTAATAATCTCATCTATAAATATACTCGAGCATGTCGGCGCGATTATTTTTTCCAGAGCGCTTTGCCGCCTCCGGACGCCGCGATTGACGCAGAGTTCAACGAGCGGTTCAAGTTCGCTACTAAGATGCAGCGAGAAAAAAGCGGACGCAGGAAACGGAACGAATTTGGCATTGAATTAGACGCTGCGACATTGGCGCGTTTTCCCATCTGGCTATTTGCAATTCTGCAATTTAGCAGTTGGGTAAATTAACCTGATGATGCCTGCGAGTATTCGCATTTGTCGCAATCGTTTTTCGAGTTTTTAGAGTTTTTCGCTTTGGTGAAAGAATAATGTAGGTTGAGTAAATGGCGGCATAAAACATCTACGTGAGAGACTATTTTATGTTGAAATCATCGCAAAAAATCGAACAGCAAAACAAAAGCCTTTGTTGTTTCGATTAAAATGCCTTTAGTTTGAAATATATTTAATCATTTTTATTATTTTCTTGATTGTGCATACAATTGAAAAATTATTCTTTGATAATAATAATAATAATAATATATTTTGTACACATACAATCATACATATACAGGGCCATCGACCATCAATCTTTCAGTTAAAGTAAAATAATAATTAATTAATTAAATCTTCCTAGACAAAAAAATTAGTTCTACTAGCCATGATTTACAAGTGTTTACAAGTAGCTGTTTTCCAATAGATGATTCTGTAGGTGATGAACATTCTGGTTTAGTTATATCTAATGTTAAAATGTAATTTCAGATTTCCATTAATAAAATTCACCACCGTCTCTACCTTAAAAGAGTCTTGAAAGCGTTTGCGCAGCTTTTTGATTATTTCATCTCTGTTCAAAGTTTTTTTTGTTAATTTTCCTGTTGTATGTTTCAATAATTAATCTAAATCTCTTTCCCGATATCGGCTGACAATTGATTGGCATTTTTTATCTTAATGTTTGGCACACCTTCAATGGATTTTTTAGGGTGATTAGGGCATTTAAGAGACCACGCTTGGTGCTTTGTCGAGTTGCAAGAAACACATCTGAGTGGCTCATGCGATATGCAAGTACTAGTAAGGTGCGAACCGTATTTCACTAGAGAATGTTTATGCAACAAAAATAATTAGTTTATTTACTATTATGACTGCTTCAGAAATGCATTACAAACATTTAACATTCTTATACGCAAATTAGGCAATTTGCAAAAACCTTCTTTAAAACATGATTTTTTATTGAATTGTTAAATTTCTTATATTATCAATCCTCTTATTTAAACAACTACTAAACATAACAAATACCTTTGATACTTTATCAGAAAATATCCTTAAGAAATAATTTCAAAAAAGATTTACTGAGAGATTTTGCAAACATTCATCTAAAAATTCGAAAAAACTTTAGAAGATTTGAGATCATTTGAGATCTGGAAGGTTTCTAGTTTTAGAATCTGTAAACGATAGTTCTAGATTACGTATTATTTGTATGTAATTAAATTAAACAATATACAATTTTCAAGTACGCAAATTACAAACTCGACCTTTAAAAGGATCATGGACGATACTTGAGTATTCTAATTTTAGACAAAAGTGCTGCTAATAAAATACTTTGAACGCAAATTTGCAGGTGTAGCCGTATGAAATGTGCTGTTGTGCAAAGTTAACAACCACTAATTAACACTAACAGCTTTAGTTCAGAGAGTGCAACAACGCAGCTACGTGCTTAACAAACTATGTTTTCTTGTTGCACACGTAGTGAACACAAAACATTGTTATAAAGTTTTGTTTTGTAAAGTTTTGCTGCATTGCTGCAAAATTATAATTTGCAGAACTTTATTTTTACTTGGCTCTTAATTCTTTTTTTATTTAAAGTACTCGTATAATTATTATTTTGTAAATATACTCAAAATCTAAGAAGTTAAAAATGCATTTTAAAACTTAACTGCAGCAATTTATTTTTTAACAAAATTTATGATTTATTCATTCCAAGTATTAAATTGAATTTATTCATGTGAGGTTTAAAATGTACTCTTTGATTGGATTATAACTTAAAACCTGAAGATAATGAAAATAAATTATGCACTTCCGAAATTTATAACCAGGAAATAACTGAAATGATGCGTAACCTTAAAGTTAGTTATTTCACGACAGTGAAAAGATTAAGTTTGCAAAAAAAAAAAAACAAAGTGATAATACTTGCAATGAATACACAAGAAAACCTTAAATGTTCATGCAACGTACAAGCCATGCAAACTTTTTTTATGTTTTATGCGCAAAGCTAATTGCAACATAAAGGCTTAAAATCACACAGGTGATGCTTTGCTACACTGCCTTTATCGCCCGATCAACAATAATGCACCGAAGATTGCAACAAGATCTTTTAACATGATTAAGCTACAAACACACGTACGTAAAACAAACAAAGCTGTGATTAAATATAAATTATTATGAGTAATAAAATGATTATTACAATAAGTTTCTAATTTTACTGCCGAAATTTTATAGACTAACTTATTTTACGACTTTTTTTTATCGAATATCTTTTCATTTCACTGTCCCTTTGTGATTTTCATTGGTATTTATTGGCTGGAATTCAGTATACTATTCAAAAGAAAAATTACATCAATTGTCAAAAAATTGATTGTGAAGCAAAAACCTAAATTATCATTTTTATTCTAAATTAATTTTAACAAAATCTTCCAAAATTCTTTAGTATAGTCCTAGGATAGTACTGGAGAACCACACCTTTTGTTGCAAGTTACCAGAAAAAAGGAAATTTTGATTATGTAGACAACCATCAATACTCTGATTTATTTGATTTGTTTCCAGACATGAAACTACAAATACAAACATGCAATAAATGATTTCCTCAAAGATTGATTGATTCAGTCATTTGTGCAATACAAAGTTTGCAGATCTATAGTACTTAGATCTCAGTACTTGAAGATATTTTTTAAAAATAAAACACTATTTTAAAATCTTCTTCAAAAGAAGGTAAAACTAGTTGTGGAATAAAATGAAATAAAATGTTGTAGCAATCTGTTGCAATTGCAATAATATCATACAATTATTAGTTATCTAATATTTTACCACTGTCCTCTTGACTTTTATGCAAATAGTGGTATAGTAATATTTGGGATAGTAATTTTGTTAAAACTGCATGAATGGTACAATTGCACATCATAAATAGAAAAGGGCCAAGGTCTACAAGAAGCACTAAGTCATAAGGCGCAAATTATAGTCTTGACTTGACATTGTCGCGGTGTTGTTATTTTTTGCAACCCTTCTGCGATATGTTTCCGGCTTGTACTCGCTTGTACGACCTGATCCTGACCCGATTTTGAGCACTGTTTCACGTTAATACGTTTAAATGGCCTCGACAACGATTTGCGCACGGGAAAACGGAATAATAACAATGATAAATTACTCGGCACGAAACATCCTACAAATCAAAAATTCAAATTAATTCCCGTAAATTACATAGAAAACAGTGTGACATGAATGTTGGTCAGCCAGTAGTAGCATTAATAACACTGAGTATATTTAGTGTTTATGATTGCAGATTCCTAGCTATCTGGTGGCCTCTAAAATGCCAAATCACCAAACGCCGAGCTCGATTCATCATCATCTTCATATGGCTGATTGCCCTTTCGACCACAATTCCCTGGGCTATTTTCTTCGACTTGGTCGTTATTTTCAAAGAAGCCCCCGATCTGCAGCTATGCTTAGAGGTATGGCCCGAAGCTCTCAATGGAGCTCTATACTTTCTCATCGCAAACATGCTCTTCTGCTACATCGTCCCGATGGTTCTCATCACCATCTGCTACGTGCTCATCTGGATTAAGGTATGGCGTCGACACATTCCTACTGATTCCAAGGATGCCCAAATGGAACGCATGCAGCAGAAGAGTAAGGTCAAAGTGGTAAAAATGTTGGTTGCTGTGGTGATCCTGTTTGTGGTATCTTGGCTACCTTTGTATGTCATCTTTGCACGGATCAAGCTAGGCGGCGAGGTAACGGCCTGGGAGGAAGAGATCTTAGAGGTGGTAACACCAGTGGCTCAGTGGTTGGGCGCGTCTAATAGTTGCATCAATCCCATACTCTACGCATTCTTTAACAAGAAATACCGACGTGGATTTGTGGCTATTATCAAATCACGCCGCTGTTGTGGACGATTGCGGTACTATGAGACCGTCGCCATGATGTCGTCCTCGACGAGCATGCGGAAATCCTCGCATTTCTACAACAACAACTCGTCGACCAAGAAACTGGCACCTATGAACGACCACGCGGTATCGTACATCTACAACAATACAGGCGTTTAAAGCCTCATTAGGCAGGTACCACCTGAACGTGGCTTGGTATATTTCACTCCGGCGCGAAACCATTGATGTGCCCCATTGTGCGAGGCTAGCGACGCATTTTGGCGACTTGTGCGCACGGCGCCATTTTGTCGTTTTGGTGTTTGAATGTGGCAGCTCCACATACTGAGAAAACAATAACTGTTGATTACTATATACTTAATATACTAAAATAACTAACGCATAAGTAATAATATTATTTGCGATAACTAATAACGTATATATAACTTCTTTGGATTTGAGAATTTCGATCGGATTGCAACGAAGATTACTATCTTGTATTTTATAACAAACACTTTGCACACACACAACACACCAAGCAACCAACAACATTTGTTATAAGCATTTAAATGGCAGAAAAAATACGAATACGCTAGTTTTTTTTCTTTTTTTTTTTAAGATAAAATCTTGTGTTATTGCGGTTCATTTACTTCCTTGAAATTGGTATTGCGCAGCTTTAAACATTTAGATGTAAGTTGTTTTTGCTCAGTCGGTTGAGGGTGCAATCAGCGCATGATTTAAGTGCATTTTAGCTGCGTGCACGCTGGAATTGCAAGTAAGTGTTTAAATGTCTAAAGTAAGATGGTCCCAAAAAGCGGCACTTATAATAACCGCACTGAGCTAATTACTTACGGTAAATTATAAAAATAGAATGAAACTAAGAACCAAACAGCAATTTTGACATGGAAACAATATTAGGAAATTAAACATGATTTCAACTAACATTATCGAAAGTTGTAAAGAATAAAATAAATTGTTGACTTCTTAAGCAAAAAAATAATATAAGAAGTTGCCATTAACAATTATTTGAGGAATTATTTTTTTAACACTAGTAGTATAAAATATAGAAGCGGGAGAATTGACATGTGAGAAGAAAATGCAATTTTCATCAAAAGAAATTAAAATCTCTTTGAGAGGTGAATTAATAGTTAGTGCATAACAAAATTAACTCTTGATTTAATGAGGTAAAATGGGACAAAGTATATGAAGAACTACTGAAAACTGAGCTAGCACATCTAGATCTTAACAAGTTTTATTGACTGCATTCATCATTGCCATTTCTTATTAAAGTATTGCATCAATAGCTGTTTAATAAATTTATATCTCATGATTTATATGTGCTAGCTCAGTTCTGTTTTCTGTAATAGAAAGACAACATTCTTCTCTATATCACTTTGCTTCTTTTTAATCTAGACAAAGGTTTAACAGATATTTACAGTTAAACGTTTTTTTACGCAAAAATATACTATAAATTAACCTCCCATTTTCATCCTCTTACTTGAATAGAATTTTCGTCTATATTTTCGTTTCTTGTTTATACAGGTGCTAAGTTGAAAGTTATCAATAAAAACTATGCAAAATTTTGGTTGTAAAAAGTTATTTACAATTAAAATGTGAAGTGATTAATGTCATACACAGTATTATTAATGGAATATTGTTCAGATTTGAGAATACATTTTTAAATAATTTTAACAGGGTTTTGAATGTAATAGTTACTAATTTAGAAGTTGGCTCTAGAAATAAAAGTTCGGTATTTGTTGTTCGGTTAGAATTACAGACTTGCCACGTTTGCGGTAAACTTCCACTACCAACGAACAGCAATAATGCTGTCTAGGGTTTATTAATCCAACGTTCACTGCTCATCAATGTTAAGAAAATCATAATGCTGCTTGCTTCACTACAAGCAATAGCACGAATAAGCAAGAAAACACACACCGATGTTGTTGGCAGCTGAAAGTTGAGGTTAAAACCAACATTGATTACACTGCTGCCGTACTATAATACACATAGCTTTAATAATTACACAATCTTGTGTAGTCACATGTTTGAAAGCACGAAGATAATATTTATAATTAATGTTTGATATTACGATGAGCAATTTCTTGAATGAAAATTATGTGCATTTTAATTGGATAGAATCTGAACCTAAACTGACCCTTAAAAAAACTGCAACATGAATTAACCTCTAAGTTTTAAAAAATGTTTCACTTGAGAAGATATATTGAGAATAACATAACTGATACAAGGTTTCAGTCATCCATGAGCTTAACTTCGTCATGACAAAGTAAGAATATGAATGTTTTCTGTCTGCATCCGAAAGCTGCTGGTTGAACTACCGACAACAAAAATCGCATTGTTGTAACGTATATTACATATAATAGACATATATTTGTCAGCACCAGTCACAACCTTAAGGGAGAGAATCCGAACCGGACGTACAATAAATGTGTTGTACTGTGAAGCAGTCGAAAGCGGAGATGCATGTCAAAGCACTTTTCTTGTGTCTCATTGAAAGTTACACAACCAACAGATGCAGTCTTCGCTTGCAGGATGATCGAAATTAATTGTGATAGTGAGAGATCGTCTGGATATCAATATTTTTAAATGGAATAGAAGGAGTATGCGGATTGATTTGTTTTAGACCGTCATACAGGGTATTACGGAAAATGCAACATTGTACTATTAGGAAATGTTTAATGGCACTTGTAAGCAGTCAAACAAAGAAATAACCATATTGATACATTATTGTTAGGGCCGTAAATGTCCATGATATGCTAGAGTAATCTAAATTACAATCACAGTGGTGCAGAAATATCAGATTGCTGTTAAGAAGAACAAAGGCAGAAAGCAAGAAAATTATTGTTTTTTGCTAGTAACTAATTTAAGTGGATTGTACTAGGCGCAACTAGCAATAAATTACTTTCCTAGCCGCAATTAATGGGCCTGAAGTAGAAGCAACAGTCACACTTTGTTCTCACATTTGAATGTTGCGTAGAGTTGACGACTAGAAGAATAAAAGTATGGTTAGGAGAGCATAAAATATTTGAGTATATTTTAATATCAAATACTGTTTACATAAATCTGCAATAATGAAATGATTGCAAGATGGTGATACAAACTTAATTTATCATTAATTGTAAAGTTTGATAAATACTTAAGAGAAAGCGTGAAAGGATGCTAACAAATACAATGGAAGAAGAAGAAGAAGAAGAAGCAATGATTGAATGACTATTAAGTTGTGGAACATTTTTAATGAACATGTTGAGAATAGTGTTTGTAATTGTTTAATTACTACAGAATTACATACGAATTAAATATGCAACTTTAATGAGTGTTCAATGGAAAGTAGTGAAACAAGAATTTTACGCAATGAACATATGGTCTTAGAAATAAATGATTCAAATCGTACTCACATATAATTTATCAAAGCAGAATCTATTCAAGTTACTATTGAATAGGGAACTAATTGAATAATAAATAATTTGATAAATTCAGCATTCGAGAAATAAAGTACTATGTCTTCTTATTTTAAAAAACTATCACCATGCATTGAAAGTAGACATTTTATAATGCTCGATTATCAAAACGACCGTCACTCTTATAATTTAAAGAAAAGTTGTTCTATGCTATCAGAATTTACGCATTACAAAATAAGTGCTTTCCACATCTACTAGATATTTGTAAATCGCCTTGATGAAGCAATTATAAATATTTATGTGCTAACCTAACTGTTTTCAATTTTAATTGTAAAATAAGTGGTAGAAATGTTTGATCAAATTGCATCTAAAAATGTACACATTATTTAATTGATTTATGATTATATTTGAGTTTTGAATTCAATCCTGCATCTCGACTGTAAACTAAACTAAATAAAACTACAACTAGATTTCATGAAATTAGTTTTTGCAAGTATTATAATGTCATGACAAACTTGTAGGCAAAAGTATGTAATATTATTATTGTGATTTATTATTTCGTCACAGTACAATTTAACGACAAATTACAAGAAAATCACTTAAACCAAATTAAAGTTTTACATTTAGGCATTCCAAGAAAATGTACATATGTTTTTTATTATTTGTATGGTTGAAACAACTAAAATAACTTTGTTGTCTCTTTTTTATTAAGACTCAAAACTATAATCTCAAATATGTGTAGACATTGCTATTAAGAAATATTTGTTTTAATTTATGTTACTGAAAGCATAATACAGCAAATTAAATTTTCAAAATCTATTGTAACCTAAGATGAAGAATCAGGCATTAAAGAGGTTCAACAGAAACATTTAACTCTATTTGAATGTGCATCTTACTCATTATTTATTTCTTTGTGAAGATAATTTATTTACTATTTTAAGATTGAAAGTAGTGAAAGCAAAGAATTTTGTATGAAATGCATGAGGAAGTACACTTTTAAACAAATATATTTAAAAATTACAATTATTGATTTAAAATTTTGACAAGATGCACATGTATTAAAATTAAGTAAATGTGTAATGTACGTGAAAAGTAAATGATGATTGATTGGCATGTCTATAAATCCAAATCTGCTGACTATATTGATGATTGAATTACAATAACAAGTTGACAAAGTCTTGAAATTGTCTGAAAATGCGATTAGAATGTGTTTGCAATTACCCACTGATGTTAAAATATAATAATACGTGTACCCTGAAAATATTTTGAATAAATAATGTTTAAACCTCAATGGATTGCGTTTTAATTCATTCTGACATGTGAATGTGCCTTATGAAATAAATGTTCAATTTACATTTTGGATCATATCGACAATAAACAATGTATTAATCTAACCGTAAAATCATTTAAAATCTAAATAATGACACCTTAAATAGAAGTTCAATTTTCTTGTTTATAGTGTTGTGTAAACTAGCACATACCATTTACCTGATAAGTAATATCTATTACTGTTTAAGTAACTGTTTTTCCAAGCTGAAGTAATGCCGTGGAGTTAGCAACAGTAAGAACATAACCAATAGCACTTCAACAATAGTTAATCTGAAATAAATTTTAAACCAGTATAGTGTTTGAGAATATTTGTTTTGTGAGTTTTCTTTAATATAAACTGCACAAGATGACATATATTTTTAAAACTAGATATCATCAATCAATAAAATCGTTTAAATTAGAACTGGGTGAAACTACGAACTAATGTTTAAATATTAAATGTTTGACATGCTTGCATTTGAAGAAAACGGAAATCATGGTCTGATTTAAATGCAAAATAATCAATACAAACTAAAGCAAACATCAGAATTGTAATTAGGGTAATAGGCGAATAGGCTAAGAAATTCGTAGCAAATGTTGCAAAACTAATATAATATTTACCAAAACCTTCAAATAAATTCCCTACTCAATTGAATTAATTTGAATTAAGAATTAGTTTTCTAACACACTTTTTACAAATTATGTAAAGCGCCAATAATATTGACGTAAGAATCTTAACACCTTAAATAATAAATCACTCAAATAGTGTCAAAGTTAAACGCAGTAATAATCCAAACCAGTTGCAAATCAATGACCTAATACTTTAAGAAATCTAACAATATTTATATTATATGACATTATACGTTCAATTAATGGATTTAAATCTCTTAAAGTTGCGAACAAATTTACATATCGCCAAAGAAGGCGTCAAAATTGACGCAAATCTGCAACAATAACATTGACTCAGGCAGCGTCTCAGCTCGTCGACATTGACACCATTCCCACAACGCTCAAGACGCACATCGGAAGAAAATGAAGAACGTCGTCTACATCGACGAACAAGCCATTGAACAAAAACTACGGCGTGCGTCAAGTTTAGGAAGCCGACGGAAGTTTGTGCATGATGTGCATGACATCAATCTCGTTCAATGATGCAGGATGTAAGATGCAGACTTCAATAATAAATGGCTTTTGATTATTTTTTGTGTGCAAAGAAGTGCAAGTGGCGTACACTCCATTTGCGATGAATGCTCCAGATGCGACTCGATGAGGTCATGCATCAAGTGAACCAAGTGAACTTTTCCTTCAAGGTTACCGCTGTTACCACGTTGGACTTGGAGCTGAAATTCATTGACATCATAGACAAATAGCCAGCAGATGTCTGCGGCAGTTGAAGCAGTCAAGTGCTGCTTCTGGATTTGTGTCAATGTCAAAGAGGCTTAACGAATGAATTGCGATGGAATTAACCATAATGGATATCTTTCGAATGATTAAGATGATAATAGTTTTTTTGCTTGAACCTTGATAAACGACTTATTGTTTTTAGTGTTGGTTTGGTTGTCTATATTAAAAACACTGTTGAACTACCTTATAGTAAATTACCATTATTTACTCAATTGTTTATATGCTCGTACATGTGTACAGATACAAAACATTGGATCAGAGTAAATATTCTTAGCATAAGATTACTTGTCTTTGGAACCTCAATAAGAGACTTATCGTTTCATGTGTTAGCTTAGTTGTTTACAATAAAAAAGATTACACTATAATCTAGCATTTATTTTATGCACTCTAACCTTATTCATCACTTAAGAACAAATAATCAATTATCTACAATGAGACCATTCAGAATAAAACTATCAGAATAACAACAATTATAATACAGTTCATTTGACTCTCTAAATTTGAACAACATTTCACAATAGAAAATCATAAAGTTCACAAGTTAATCGAAAGTGTGTTGGTGGACACCGATATGGCCGGTGGAGATGTTACCATCAAGAACGGCCATGTCGATATTGCCGATGGATTATTGAGTAAAATAATTCGAGTTACGATTGCAAAGAAAATGGAAGACACAATCGTTAAGAATTTGAATTTAATCATCAAAGTGGCACCCACGGACCCAAATCATCGTAAGATTGTGAAACTGCTCTACACCTGCGAAATTTTTTTCTACGACAGAGTCTTTCCGCTCTTTAATAAACTCCTAATGAAACACACTGGAGCACCATTAGATTTTGTTCCTAGATTCTTTAAAGCTATAAAAGAAGACTGCAACGAAGCAGTTATAATAGAAGATTTGGCACCGCTCGGCTACAAAATGCTTACTAAAAAAATTACTTTTACTGACAACTGCATGAAAACATTGTTAAAAGTATTTGGCAAATTCCACGCGTTGAGTTTTGCGCTCCAGAAAGAAGATCCTGACGCTTGGGCATCGCTGGAAACGGGCGTAGATCAAAACGAAGTCTTCTCCGGCGAGGTCATCGTTTGGTTCCAAGACGCACTCGCCAAATCCGAGCAGTTGTTCCAATCAAGTAAGTTCATTAGCGCGAAATTAAGACACATGCATGATAATTTAAGATCGGAAATCAGGCGTCTCTTGACACCTAGCAGCAAGTATCCGAGTGTCATCGTACACATGGATCCTTGGTGCAATAACTTCCTGTTTTTACACGCGAGAACAACGCGAGCTAATCAGGAACCTGAGATTAATCGCGTGGCTTTCATCGATTTCCAACAAGCCACGAAGGCATCGCCCGTTTTGGATATTTCATGCTTCTTCTACATTAATGCTTCCGCCGAGGCCATTAATAATTGGGAGACATACATGCATGTCTACCACGATAGTCTGTGTACAAATGGAAGGACCTTGCATTGTAATATTGAGGAAGTATATTCATGGGAGATGTTTATGGATGACTGGAGGGTGTACGGTAATTATGGACTATTGAAGAGTGTATTAGGCATTCCATTAAACATCCGAGAAGAGAAAGATATTTCACAGCATGATCTTAACAACATTGGAGCTAGCTTCTTCGTCCAAAAGTGGAATTTGAAGACAATTGAGCGGATTGAATCGTTAATTGTACATTGTGACGCTGTGGGTATTCTATAGATATGTAAATAATATTGTAAGCTTGAGTGTTTTGCAACATATATTATCTCTTGTTTGTATAGGGTTTATGTATTTACAAACGATTATGTTATCAACAGTCTGTCACGAACCTTATCTTGCTATTTAACCAGTGCTCCAATTTCAGTGTTATCAAACATTACCGGAATAATTTCAATTAAATTTGAGAATGATTCTCACAGAAAATCGAGTACACAGTTTATTAAAAAGCCACTCGAATATTTTACCAGCAAATTGCCAAATAAAAATTCTGCCTGGCTGTGAGAAACATGATGGATATATTAGTTATCTTTACAAAGTGACAATTCACTATAACAAACTAAATAATTGCCTCTCAAGCAAAGATTCTTATGAATTAGTAGTTAAACTAGCACCTGAAGATGACCATCATAGACAATTAATGAATGTGCGAATTTTGTATCTGAGTGAAACTTACTTTTACACAAATATTCTACCGACATTTCAAAGACTATCCAGTGATGTGATCCTGAAAATACCTAAATACATCACTTCTGTGCAAGATTCATACAAGGAAGTTGTAGTACTAGAGGATGTCCGTCAATTTGGATACCAAATGCGTGACAAGCGACTTTTCTTTGACACAGAACATTTTAAGTTTAGTTTTAAAGAATTTGCTAAATTGCATGCATTTTCCCTGGCTTTGAAACAGAGAGACCCAAGAAAATTTAAAGATTTGCTAAAAGGACTTAAAGATATTCATGGCGGAAGCAATTGTAATTTAAATGAAGAAACCAATAATTGGTACAGAGCTTGTTTGAAGCAAATCAAGGAACTGTTTCGTGCTGATTCGAATATTCTGACAAAATTAGAATATATTGAGAATCACCTAGAAAATATTTGTGAGAGTCTTATGAAGGGACCTGATGATGTGAAAGTGTTTTGTCACATGGATTGTTGGAATAATAACATGTTATTCAAATACAACGTAAGTATGAAATATATTTTTTTTTATTTTAATGTCCGAAATGTTGATGTGTATTTTAGATGGACAACCTAAATTCCATTTACTTCTTAGACTTTCAATATGTTTGGATTACCTCACCTGCTGTTGATTTCTCTTACATTTTCTACGTTAATGGTCAACCAGATGATTATCCCAGATTACAAGAATATATGTTGCATTACTATGATAGTTTAAGAGTAAATTGTCAGCTTCTCGGTGTTGATTGTGAGGGAAAATATTCCTATTTGAATTTTGTTGATGATTTGCATACTTACGCAATTTATGGCTATTTGCGGGCTTTAATTGGCATTCCAATGTCTTTGCGAAACAAGAAGGATATAATTGATATGAAAGATGTTATTGATCAAGGAATTGAAGATACAAGTACTGCCTTCACGGCTGCAACTTGGTCAACTAAATGTGCTCATTGGATGCAAAGTTTAACGTTGACTATGATTGAAAACAACTTTATTTGATTTTCACTATAAAATATCTATGTGTTACAATAGAATGTTATAATTGTAACATGTCTGACTTTAAAAACTCCTCAATCAAAAACCAAAAGCTATTGTTGTATTAAAACTTGTAAGTTTTATGTTTTTGCTACATTTTCTCTCTCTTATATTCACCTCTCTGACAAAAATGCTAATATGATATTTTAACCTACAAGAAAATCTATTAGATGAAAAATATCTGTACTTGTCGGATTTCAATAAAAGAAAACCAAAGTAGCGGTAAAATCTTTGGGTTAAAATTAACTAAAACAATGAGAAAAAAAACTGGTTTATATCATTGGAATCATTCATTTAATTTATTTGTTCAATAGTTTTATAGAGAAGAGTTCCTTACTTTAAACTAATTTTATACTAATTACTAAATTAAAATTAGAAATAAGAATCAGTTGAAACAGCCTCAAAACAATAACATTTATATTAAATTCTTAGGAACGTTTCTACCAATAGAAAATAGACTTAAAATTGTTTCAAATTAGGGAATCGCTTACAATTACAACAGTTATTCCTAAACACTGAGTTGTGATTATCAATGGAATCATTTCTACACACATTTGTCAACTGATGGTTAAAGATTTTGTAAATTTTAAGATTTAGACAGAAAAAGTAAATTTATTAGTGATATCACGTTGGTATACATACTGGGTGTGCTATAATTATTACTACAAGAAAGATATTTTGTTGAAGTAATTGTCAAAGTAGACCTGAGTCTACCTAGACCATTAGGTCGAAAGATAAATTAAGAGCTTTCACTCATAGCCCGAAATAATAAATTTTCTTGATATTCCAACAATACAACCAACTTTTTTTTAAATATAAATACAAAACAATTTTTTTCAATCATGATTGCATAAACCTTGTCTTCGTATATGAATAAAACTTAACTTTAACAATTGTATGAGTTTGTTTTATCACCATAATTTTTCTAGATATAATAGTAGTCCAACATCCCAATATTCCCTATTAGGTAGGAATATCAGATTAAAAGTATTGTTGAGTGTGGTCACGAAGTGTTTAAGATTCATATTGTTGAAAATTTGCACTATAACACTTACTTAAAATTGATTGGTAAAACGTTTTCGGCATGTTGCCTTCTTCAGTATATACTGAAGTGCAAATTTTCAACAATATCAGATTATAAATGAATACCTGCATTTACTTGAAATACATTATAAAAATAGAATAAGTCTTCTTGTACACCAACAACATTAAAAACATTGTCATAAATGTCACTATGTATATTAATTGCTTACTAGTAAGACCAGTCTACTTGATTAAGCAGCATAATATCGCAATGCTAATTCAAAGCTTTTCCTCATAAACATTAAGAGTTCAGCAACTGCAACATGTCTATCTCAAGGTTAGATTTTTAAATAAAATTATTTATTAAGGACTTAGTGTAAATGGAGAAACACAGATGTCAATTCCAATCACATTAACAAATAATAATCAAACTAGAACCTTATCAGTCTTATACGTACGTTTGAACTATCTTTATAAGTTATTTTAATCTTTGTTTTTGGCATTATTTGGATTGTTAATGGACTGATTCTTATTCAAATATTAAAAATATTTGTGTCGTTATTAAAAAAAGAGTACCAATACACTTTATCATAAATTTGATTCTTTTTATTACAAATCTTAAATCCGTTCCACTGTACTTAATTAAACTAGTTCTTGATGATCTTGAGATGATCAGTAAAAGAAAAATTTAATTTGATTTCACTAGGATATTTACTGAAAACCATAGCAAAACTTTAAGGATTTACGTACAGATTTACGTACGAATTTCAGAATTGTACTGTGGGTGATTCTTAGTTTATAAATCTATAAACTAAAGAGTGATACTAGATTTCTTCTTGTGCAAAGTAATTAACACTTCCTATTGATTAATCAAGACATTTTCTTCCTTAATGTTTCAATTTTAATGAAAAGCAGATATTAATTTATTTATATCACAGTAGTATGTACATAATTTTCACTACCAACTTAACACAATAATTCCTGTCTTATTCCATAACAAAATCAAAAGGAACATTCATATGAAAATTGATATAGTGATAGTTATCATTCATAGATCCGGTTTAAATCTGAAACAAAAGTTTATTAGTTCTCAAACTGGAACAATGTAGTAGTAGTTAAATTACTTACAGAAAAATGTCGCATATCACTAGGATCAAATTCCTCATTCACCAACATCTCTCTATTTCCATATTTCCTCCTACAATAGAAAGATAGTCATACAATTAACTTGAAAACAATTATATCTGCAGAAAAAAAAAACCCACTCTAGAAATCGACGCCACATCAACATCCCGGTATATCCAACAATACATAAAGTGATGAACATACTGACAATGAGAATAGGCATGTGAACCTTCTCCCCGCCATCTTGGCCCACCAGCTGTTCATCATCCACAGTAATTTTGCCTCCAATCAACGGATTTGGGATTATTTCACGATCATCTTCATTATTACCGCTCTGAATATTCCCAACATCATCCGTCTTGACCACTGATTTAATATCTGCGTTATCTGGGAGACCAAAGGTAACGTTTGTGAAAATGTCACGAGCAACACCCAGCAGATTCGTTTTGACCATGTCATTCGCTTCGGAATCCTCTCCTGTGTTATCGCATTTCACATTTTCATTTAACTGGGTTATATTTTCATTAAGCTTTGCAATTTTCTCTATGCTGGGAGTATCAGAAATATAGTTTAAGTTAGTTGTAGCAAGTCCAGCATTTTCTTCGTCATCTCCATGTTGTAGTATAGTTGTTTGGGTTATTCGAGTGACAGCTGCCTGAAGTTCATCTAATTGAGTTCGGTTTACGTTATCAGTGGTATTTGTTGCAATTGGCGATGCGACAACACTGACAATTTCGGTTGCTAAAACTGGTTTTTCACGGAATACACGTGCCAACTAATCAATGGCAAGGTTAATGCATTTCAGTGGCTTCCAAACAAGGAAGAGTACTTTCCTCGGGATATTTGACATGTATATAATTTTTATAACATTAGATACAAAATATAAAACATGCAATATGCGGTATTTCTTTCTCATATAAAAACAAGAAGGAGATACTAAACTTAATTTATTAATTTAGAGAGGCACAGTTTGGAAACCACTGATGTAAATAATAAATGCCAAGTTTGAAATGTTTTTGAATTCCATTCTGATTGAATGACGCACTTTTTGGAACTCAATGCCAATAGAATGGAAAGAAAATATGCTAATAATGACTCATCACGTTACTATTAAAATATCAAATTGCTTGAAATAAAATTGAAACTTGTCATTTTAAAAACAAAGTAATCAGTACTCACTTGTTGATTTAGCAATAAAAACAAGCAGGATTACGAAGCTACTTGTTGTTTGCACCATATTCTCAATTCAGTTCAATTACTAAAAAGAATAGCATACCGTAATGAAGCAAGTCGGTAAAGTTATTTAATAATTCTCACCTGTTACAATTTAACTACTTTGATATCAATTCCCTTGTCTCGTAATCACTGTTATCACACTTGTATCACAATTATTTCAGTCTCTCACGTTCCTACTCAGTTCGTTGTTTATAACAAAACTGAAATGCGAAGCCCATGACACAAACTCGCGCGCGACAATTATAAGGTACGGTATAAGTGCGTGCACTCAGTGTACTCCACGACAGGTAAAAGGACGTCATAAATGTTCAGCTTCGAGGTAGTCTGGTGTCTACCAATCAGCAAACGAATGATAACTGGCTGACATTAAGCCATAATTATCATGATTGACAGGCGCCAGGTTCGATCAGTTAAGAAATAAATTATGATTAATTGAAGCAAATAATAAGTTTACATAATAATAGGTTTTTATTTAATAAATACAGATTCGTTTAGAAGTAAAAATAACAATAAGAATACTTAGAGAAAACAGGCTGTCAGGTGTGGGGTTCGAACCCACGCTCCCTTTCGAGAACCAGAGCTTAAATCTGGCGCCTTAGACCGCTCGGCCAACCTGACTGATACTACAGCGTTAGATTTATGTGCATACAAGTCGCAATTTTAACGAACTAAAAAATTACAATTATTGTTGTTCATAATATTTATCAGTAAAGATTGTATATTATATTAATAAAATTTTACTATTTTACTTCTTCAGAAGAAAAATTAAAGAAAGTAACATGTCGAAAACGTTCTGTTTTAGTAAATGTTATAGTGAAATTTTATTCACAAAATAATATTAAATACTTCGTAACCACACTCAACAATACTCTTAAAAAAGGTATAGAAATAAAAACAAACTGCTATAAATCTTGAACATTTTAAATTAACATCAACAACACCTCTAACTTTATATTAACCTAATCGTTAATATGATCAAATAAGTCACATTCAGGAGTCGATGGTTCGAATCCTTGAACTGTCTTATACTACCAAGTCTTCTCAAAAATGTTTCTCCAGTGCGTTAGAAAAAATACTGAGACAGATATACCTTTAACCAATCCCGCGGGAAAAGGTGGATAGTCATACCTCTCATTACAAAGAGAAGAAATAATCATGAAGTCATATATTTGAAAAGCGTTCAGACGGCAATAAATCTCTTGCCGATTGCTCAGTACTACATTTTCTTAGTGTTTAGGTGAGCTTGACAAATTAGATTTGTTTACTAGTAAATTGAAAACAAAATGAGAATATCCAATTAATTTCTATTCTGTCAAAATTCTTTAAGATAATTGTCACCACATCGATCTAATGAACATTATACAACTTATTTAATTCCTTATTTGTAGCAAATAATTTAATCCATCATGGGTGAATGTCAAGAGCTGTTCAAAGATAAATCATTTATTTTCAAATTTATCGAGCTGGTGAGAACATAAACATTATTGTGCTAATATAATAAAGAACCACTTTGCAGTGTTTAATACTTGCTACAGCAATTATTTGGTTTTGGGGATGGTGGGGTTACGCTGACGGGACGTATCTGTTCTTGATCGGAATGATGTTTCTTCATTCATGTTTCTATTTCTTCTTCCCTGTCTTCGTCATGGCCATACTAATAGGACTCAAAAAATTTCAAGAACAATTGTATGATCTAATTATTTGCATTGGTGGAGCAGTGTGTTCAGGCGTTGGCGCCATCCTGCTAATCCTATATCAATTCAGCAACGTCAAGAATTCTAGCGCCCCTCACACATACGACAAAGATACCAACCAATTACATGTGACCTCCCATGGGCATTTCCGTTCTAATGAGAAAGAAAGGGCTGTAATTATTGTGGCTGTCTTTGAGCTGGCTCTTATGGTCATCTTCATTATTGACATCATCATGAATAGTGCTCAGAAATCGTAATCCAAACTAAACTATTTTGCTAAGAAGATATTATGGCATAATAAAAATCTTATGTATATTTCTTAAAAACTAATTGTATCAGTTGCTAGTAATATTTGAGCTTGTTGCTCTTTAATGTTTTTCAATTGGCCCCAAAGCAAACTATCAATAGATTGCAGGCATTTTTGTTTGGCCCTTGGACTAGGTGCCTCTAGTTTTATGCTGCGAGGATGCTTGGTGTCTTTAGTATCCTCCAAAGTAAGTCGTAGAGGATCGTCGTGATCCACGCGGCTGAGGTTTGATAATAAAATTGAATCACGATACTCCAAATTCCCCTGCAACAAAAAATATCGGGTTTAAATCCTTCATAAAACCATCTGACAATTTATAAAAAGATCGTCGCGTCGTGTTGTTTTAAATATAAAAAGCAAATGTGCAACATCATCCTCTATAAATTAATCTTCATGTAACATTGACCTCCTTACATCGACATCAACAGTCAGTATAACCACATGTTCAAAAATAAACAATTCTACAGGAATCACCATCTTCTTCTTCCTTCGCTTCACTCTCCACTTCAGATCAGTTTTCATAATATAAAAACCAGATTGTTCCTCATTGTGTATATTGTAGTCAATACTCTCTAGAGCTACAATGGTATTGCAACGATTGAGAATATTTTTCATAGAAACCATCGCAATTTCCAGTCCCGAGACATCCGCCATATTGTCCGATAAGTTTTGGTAGATTTGATTAAGAAGTAATTCGTATTTAGCTAAACGCTGCATTGGTTTCAACATATACATACTAAATCCCATTGCTTTCTTTAAATCCACTTCCAGTTTCTGAGAAACATAAATAAATATTCAGTGCCTTTAATCGTCACATAAGATAGAGTGGTTACCTTGATAAATAAATCCACTTCTGGCTCACCAATAAGCTTCATAAATACATTCCATACTCTGCTTAGTTTAGCGTATAAATTAAAAAGAGTTCTATGATAAATAAAGACATTTCCAATAAGATCAGCTTTTGCTTGAACTAGATCATCAAGAAAATTAGTTCCAAGGCGATGGATCATCTTAATGTAGTTAGACACTTTCAAAGCAATTTTGTATCTTTCTTTAGAAAATAAACGTTTACGAATTGGTCGCAAAAAGTTCTTAAATTTAATTTAGTATTAGTAAAAAATAAATGCTGTTTTGGCTGCATAAATGTTACTTACCATTAAAAGAAAATGTAAACTCTTTAGATAGTCAACTTCAGTCGATATTAATTCTTCTACAATAAATGATCTAAAACCAAAATTATATTATATTGTGTCATCAAAACCGTGGTAGGACCGCCTACAACTTTGAATGTGTGGTTCTAGTGACATGGTCCACCGCTTCCTCAACGGTTTCTTTCGGATTTAAAAGCTCTGCTGCACTTTGATCATCTAGCACTTCTTCGATAATAATTTCTTTGGTTAGTAAATAGTTTTCTAATGCTCCCAGTAAATCAGGAGATGTTGCATGTTGCTCATCATCACTATTGAGTTGTTTAATTCCTTCACAATATTCTTCCTCAACAGCATATGCCAATTTTCTCACTTGTTCTACGTCCTCATTCATGCTGAATGTTCAGGGTGAAGACTAATAAAAATACGAACTGCGTTAAGAGAATTATCTTATCAGTTGTCTATATCGAGAAAAAGTGATAGTGATAAACTCGCATACGCGCATTACACAATTATTCGAAAAACCCACAATTGCTAGCAGTGATAAATAAGATCTCGTTCTAATCAGATGTAGAATAGAATAAACAAGCCTTTTAATTGTATCATTTTAATCACAATTTTATTCACTCATAAGTTACTTAACTATCATAATCTATTCGTTCTGTCTAATTCTCTAAGCCAGTTTCAACCAAATGGTATAGAAACAATGGAACAACAGTATGACCGTGCTACATAAACATATAAAAGTGGCGACCATCCGCGCCTTCTCCCTAGGTGTGTTTGTCATCAATATATCTACTAGACAATTGGTAATATGCTGTCCATCCATGAACAGACATGGAATAACACTTATCAACGCCAATCCAGTGGAAATAACAATTATATACTCTAGAAACTTCATCACTATATCAGGATACAGCAGATTTGATGTCCAGTGTCTTGGAATAAACGAACTAACAGTAACCGTTTGAATCAAATCACCCGGATGTCCGATATAGATAACATCCGCCATATTGTCTCTTACAATTTTAATTAATGTAGTCACATTATCTAACATTGGCTTGAGGCAGTGTAATTTGTTGGGGCATTCAATATTAGCAACTCCTCCGCACGTGATCGTTGCAGATTCAACCACCGTCCGCGCTGGAAGGCATACATGCGGAGGAATTTCTAGCACGCCGTCATTGTGATCATAATATTCAAAACAAAGATTATCAGTTTTGCCCTCGTCACAGCAATCAAGCCCATTTGATGTGTATTTCAAAGGGATGCTTTCATCCAAGTCATGCACCATATCTGCATGTACACAATATCCGCGTTTGTCAACGTAGGCACGGTGCAGACAATTATAAAAGTCACCCTCATTCTGAATATCGCAAAGATTGATCTTTGTGATAATGTTATATGCCTCAAGTCCTTTATTTCCCAGCAATGGACTATTGTCTCTGATATCTGTTACATAAATGCCTTTGTTGAGATGAAATGCCACCTTGTAAGCAAATGGCAAGCTGCAATACAATAAGTAAGCCACTAAACTTAATACTAAGTTGTGCCAAATACCAGCACAAAGTATCCTCAAGGCTCTCCAAGGATTCAATGCATTAAGACGTTCGGAACTGAGATTAACATATGCTATTGGAATAATGTACACAATAATGATGCCAATATTGATAATATGAACATCTTCTTTTACTGATGCAAGTGCATGACCCAGCTCATGAATTATACTACAAATAATCAAACTTAAACTATAATACCATATCTCACTAACAGGTAAATTTAAGCCAGGAATCAATGGCTCAATGACCAAGTTTGAAGACTTGTATGTATCATTCATATTGCCAGATATGAAATTTTGACTCATTGCAATTAATAACAGTAGGACAGACAATGGTAAAATAAGAAGTGTCAAATACAAGCCCCAAGTAAACCAAATGCTCCATTGCGGTATCATGTTACCCCATCGCAGGAATAACCGATTGAAGACAGTGGTTTCCCATTTTATTTGAAAAAAACTTATTGATAATCCAGTACCATTAAGAAAACAAATGTATGGCTTCAACATACAACTCTAAAACAAATACAAATATCATATAGCTTATATATCCAAGTTCATAATAATTTTGAAAACATTAACATACCTTAAAAAAAAGATCAAAAAATAAAAGAACGACATATAAAGCCGCAATGCAGCAAAGAACCAATGTAAAATCCATAGTAAGAGAGTATTTCTCAAATGATGGCAAAAATCACTTCATTTAGATAACATTTTTAAATAGCAATATATCTTAATTTCTTCATTAACGGCACGAATGGCATACTTATAAAAATCGTAAATATAACCAACACATCCAGAACAACTCAGAAGATTCAGAAGTAAAATAATACTTAGCTAAATATGCAACCCACCAATCAC
Organism: Diploeciton nevermanni; assembly: GCA_027575565.1. Classification (NCBI taxonomy): domain Eukaryota; kingdom Metazoa; phylum Arthropoda; class Insecta; order Coleoptera; family Staphylinidae; genus Diploeciton; species Diploeciton nevermanni. The sequence goes on from JAODIE010016577.1 coordinate 74,681, forward strand.
GCATTCTGCGTGCTAAACGTCGAGAAAAATTTATTTTCTTGATTATATATTATACACAAACCGTAATACAATTTAATAATTCTAAAAGAATGCTTTTCGTTGTATACTGGGACATATTGACCAACAATGATTTGATTGATATAAAAATGTGTAACTACATAGGCAACCCAATGTTGTAGTGCCGTAGAATCTTCTGTTTAGGTTTTTGTTTATCAGACATTATTTGTTTCGCCGGAAAGTGGCATAAAGTGATAAACAACGAAGTTTTATTTACATTTACAAATAGAGAATTCAAAAATCTACTAAAATGTGCTTAGGACCATTAGCTAGACTGAAACATTGGGGCCCAATAACTGCTTTAGGTTTGCTAATCTTTTGTGCCCTAAAATTTTGCTGTTGAATCAATAAATAAGGCAAAAATAATTATTGCTATGTTGTAGGTATTATTAAAATTGTCACAGGAATGACAGTACATTGTGGGACAATATTATGGCCCCCTAATACTCGCCAAGGCCTACTCCTAACTGCATCATTCATGGGACTTTCAGGTCTCACTTTATACAATTTTCTATCCGCTGTCTTTCATGGACCTGGGCATTTACCTCTTGAATGGAAACCAGTATGTTATAACCAAAATTACATGTAATAATATTTATTTGCTGTTTGCATTTTCTAGGAAGTTGAGAAAGATAAACAATATCTTCAATTCTGTTATGTGTGTAAAGGATACAAAGCTCCACGATCTCATCATTGCCAGAAATGTAAGATTCATTCTCATAATGTTTGCTATAAAGTAACTAAGTATTGTTTTTTAGGTGGTAGATGCATCATCAAAATGGATCATCATTGTCCATGGATAAATAATTGTGTTGGTTGGGGGAACCATGCACATTTCACATATTTTCTCTTCTTTGCTGTTGTTGGATGCATGCAAGCCACATGCATCTTAGGTTTTTCATTATACAAAGCTATATACTACAACTGGTATAGATATTATATGCCAGAGTCATCTAGGATTTATTTTAGTGCATCTGGATTGGTGCTCTGTGTCACTGCACTTGGATTTTCTACTGGTATTATTATTGCTGTGGGGATGTTGCTATTTGTACAGGTAAATATGGAAACATTTACTAAGTCTTAAGTTTATTCAAAATATGACACTAGCTGTGATGGTAGGATTTTGGTGTGCTGAATAAATATGTTCAAACCAAATTATTCATATCAAATTACAGATTTCTAAAGTAATTTGTCACAACACAATAGATTTTATTAATCTTTGTAAAGTGAATTATATTGTTCTTAAATAATATTGGATTGTAACTTTAACTACACAAAATTAGCACATTTCTGAATGATATCGCAGTTCTTCAAGCGCTAATTTTAAATACATTTTTTAATAATTCATTTCGACCTTACTTATGAAAGTCAAGCATGTAAGCAATAACTAAACAAACAAAAAATGAAATTTTAATTACCAGATTGTGAAGATAATAATTTTATTGTCAATACAATAAGAAAACGTATTAATTTCTATTAAAGATAAAAGGAATTATACGTAATCGAACTGGCATCGAAGATTGGATTTTGGACAAAGCTCTTCGTCGACGTGTCAATTCCAAGGAGAAGTTTACATATCCGTATAATCTTGGCTATTGGAGGAATTGCAAACAAGTTTTGAATTGCAGTGGTGCCCCTATTGGTGATGGAATTAACTGGGAAATAATTGACGGCTGTAATCAGTACACACTTACGGTAAATCAATTTTATTTCATTCCATTGGAGAGAAATTCTTATATAATCCACAACTCAATCTTTTCCCAGCGTGAGCAATTACAACAAAAGGCTGAAAAGCGAAAACGGACCAAACTGTATTGTATCATTCGTTCTGCATCCGGCGCATGGGTGCCACTCTGCCAGGGAATTCGAACATGTTTGTCTATTCCCTGCTCCGATGAGCCTAGAATTAAATTAGCAGTGGGTGATAAAGTGATGGTTACCAGATGGAATAAGTATGTAAAAGAAAACAGTTTATCCTCATATTAATCATCTTAATTCTCAGGCATTGGCTCTTTGGTGAACTTGTGCAAGGTAATATTCAGGAAGGAGTAGCTCCCAAACGGATACGTGGTTGGTTTCCGAGAAGATGCGCAGTACAAACGGTTGAAGATGATATGGACATGAGCAGAAAAAAGAAATAATTTTGAAGTTGGCATAATTTATTAGTGACAACTAAGTAAAAATTAATTATTTTGTTACAATGACTAATTTATCTAGTCTAATAGAGTAGAACAAGTTTAGTCTATAATTGCATAGAGTACAAATATTATGAAGTTTGTATTTGTGTACTTTCATGCTAGGATCTTTTTGGAATTTTTTTTTTATATAGCCAATAATGTACCTTTATGATTTTGATAAGCTAAGACTAGTTTGGAGTTCAGCAAGGCATCTGTTTCCATAATTCATCATCATCTTTATGGTCATTTCTTCTTTGTGGTGAGCATTTTCTCTAAATTCTCTTCTAGCCCATTCTTTCAATTCATTTTGGTTGTTTACGTCCGGAACTTCCCGGATTGTGCGAAATATTTTTCGGTATAGTTCTAAGACTTCCTGCCTCAGCATGAACTAGAAAACAACAAATTCCAATCACATTTATTTTTAGTTTTGTTGAGGTTATCTGGTGTAACATACTTGCTTTAGAGTTAAAACTGGCCTCACGATTGTCATTATTTCCCTGTTATATACTGCAAATATTGCATCGCTGTTTAAAATTATCTATTATTTTTTGTGCCTAAAACAATTTGTAGTTTAAAGCCCTAGTTTTTTATTATGTTGATTTTCTTTAACAATAATGACTTAAATAAGTTCAGCAAGTGTCCGTAGTTGCCTACATTTATTGACTCCAAATTGAAATTTTTTAAAAACTGTTTAAAACATTTAGTTCTAGATATTACTTTTCCAGTAAAAATAGGAATAATTATTGTTTATTAAATTAATAATACATAAAATAATTATCTATGACAATTAACTTTCAGTTCTTTTTAAATCTTCCTGAATATCTTCTAATAACTTTCCCTTAGTTTCTGGGACGAAGAAGACCACAAATATTATGCTCAATATTGCAAAAATTCCGAAAATAACGAATGGGACCCCAAGTCCAAAATGTTCATTCGTAACATGAAAAATATGCGATGTTGCAATTTCGACAATGCAAAAGCATATATCAACTACACAAAGTGCGTAAGATTTCACACTAGTAGGCATTAACTCTCCTAACATCAAAATGGAAATGGGCCCCAATCCAATACTATAAGTGATTATATAAACAAACATAGCTAAGATTGGTATATAGCTGAAATCTTGGTGATTTACAAGTCCCTCCTGCTCTAAGACAGCAAATATTCCAATGCCAAACAAACTTATTGTAATTCCAATTGTTGAGCATATAAGAAGCGGTATCCGTCCTGTTTTATCCATGATGACCCCAGAAATGAAAGTCATAAGAAGTTTCACAACATAATAGATAATGACCCAGACTTTCGCCGATATTGGTCCTTTCATTTCTTCGAAAATAGCGTCTGTGTAAAATGTCAACGCGGCCAAACCAACCAAAGGTAGGAAGCACCTTAGTATAACTAATTTCATCAACGTTTTTCTAATGTAAGAAACTCTGAACAAGGTCATAAAATTGCCTCTCCTCTTCAAATCTTCGTCAATTACATATTTTAGTCTATCATACTCATCTTGGACCATGTCTTCCTTCTTAAATGCTTTTAAACTTTTCAATGCCTTTTGCTTATCCCCTTTCATAATCAAGAAATAAGGACTTTCCGGCAACCCAAAAGAAATCACTATTGCAAGAATGGGAAAAGCAAGCGATATTAACGCGGCGTTTTGAACAGTCACATATAGTCCAATTGCATTTGAAATCAACAAACCGAGAACAACAAAAACACCAGTTGTCGTAATAAGTAAGCCTCGAATTCCAGGATCTGCAATTTCTCCAATGTACATTGGCATTGCAATGAAACCCATGGCATCCAGAAAGCCACCTAAAAATCTTGCCCCAAGCAAAATGGCAATATGGGTACCAAATGCAATGGACAACCATACAGCAATGTGGAAAATTATTGAAATGTACATTGGTTTAATTCTGCCGACATAGTCCAATACCAGCAATCCCATAATTGCACCAAATATAGAACCCACGGTCTTTATTACAGCCAACCATGATGCTTCGTTGCTGTTAATTTTTAAAGTGCTTGTTCCTGATAAAAGCTTTGGAATTGCTGCGGAAGGCCATGCCGAATGCATTGAACTTGACAAAATACAAAGCGAAACTTAAATATATGAAACATTATAATTGCTTGTACCAGAATATTAATACCTGCTTACCGGAGAACGCAGCATAATACTGAAACCATCTATCAAACATGATTCACACTCAAATACTGGTTTGTTCGAAAGCACGGTGAATGTAGTATTATCGGTAAACGATGTTTAAATTGTTTTTCTTTATCATACGACGAAAATAATATGATAAACACTACATAACGATCCATTTTATTTTTATTATTAACCACAAAATAAAACATTTAGAATAAGCCACACTCAATACTTATTCGAATTGATTGCATCAAGCGCTTCCAACACCACCCTTATTTTTTCATCCGCTTTTGACTCATAACGAGTATAAGTAAAAATAATATCCTGATAGCTTATATAATCAAGCTTTAATTTCATCAATGTGTGTGGTGTCATCAATTGTAATATAAGTTTTAAGCGCATTATTTCCAAGCGAAAATCTTCCTTGTTTTGCTTATTGTATGTCACCTGTCCTTTGATAAGTTTTCCGAATAAGAATGAAAGATAATTATCTAATTCCGGCGAAGTTACGTGTGGTTTGGTATTGTATCGAATATCCGCGATTTTCTCAAACATACGTAAACGACGCGTTAAGGATTTGAGAACAGCCTTTGTATTGGCCTGCCACTGATTATTCTTGGCAGTAACTTTCACGTTTTCTTCAAAGTACTTGAAAACAGGTGCACAAATTTTCTGAGCTGGAACATTCATAAAGATGTTAAAAGTAAACTACAATTGAAAATTCTACTTACTATATTTGGCTTTAGCTGATTTGATGTTTGCATCGAATTCAAGGAATAGTCTTCCTAATTCAACTGGGTTGCCGAAATATTTTATCTTTAATTGCTGAGCAGCCTGATGAGCATCTTTTGCGTGGTCTCGGTATCGCTGAATATAAGTAACTTGATGACAAATTGGACATTGAGGTACTTTTACTTTTCTATTAAGTTGACAACTATCAATTGCTAGATCTTCATCAATTGCAAAACTTGTCACGGTATGACCACATTCAGGTAGATACACAAATCTCGCATCCTTTTTATTCTTCTGATTACGGCCTGGAGTAAGTTCGGCAATTTCTTGTATGTCGCAAACACGACATAGGGGTGGACAGATATCCCCACAAAATCCAATGCATAAATGTCCACAAGATAAATACCCAGGACATGGTTGCATGCATGGTGGTACATCACATTTCTCGCCGCAAGTCTTTCGGCACCTTTGATGTTCGCAGTTTCGATTACATATTTCAATACAGTTCGTACAAAGCACCCCACATTGCTTTCCACAATTGCTGTGCTCACATTTATTCTGACACTGCAACATACAAGGTTTATCTGTCTCTAAACAAGGTGTCATAGTTTCATGCCCGCAAACGTGAATAATCCTCTTATACTTTGAGCAGTCAATCGTCGTGAAATCGTCCTTGTGCACACTTTCCACATGTACCAGAACATACATGTCCGCATTTCAATAATGCGTTACATTGCTTAGTACAATATGAAAGAAGTTCATTTGAAATAATTTTTTGCTCCCGTATGTAACATGGGACGTCAAAAACATGACCACATGGTGATTTCGTACTGGAAGGCATAAGCGCCATACATTTCGCCGTAGAGCAGTCCTTTCCGCAAGGCAAAGGACATCTATGTCCACACTCCAAAATCGATGAACAAGTTTTTTGGATGCAGCTGGATTTGGGGGGCTGTTCACTACATTTCCACTGAACACTGTGACCACAGGTGGCAACTTTTTTTACCTAAAAGCCCCAATTGTATGATTGCGAAACAGAAAATAGTAGTATAAGTACCTTAAGTTTGCATGGTCCACACGGTTTGTCACACCCACTGGTACAATTATGCCCACATGCTAGCTTGCGCTTGCAAGGACGTGTACAATTTATTTTCTCTACATCCATATGGCATTTTAACATGTGGTAATGTCCGCAGCTACGCATTTTACCAATAACAATGCTACAACGACTGCATTGCTCACAACAACGTCGTTTGCACATATGCTTAAATTTATAGTCCATAGAACAATCGGTATTGAAACGAGTACATGGTTCTGCGCACTTATAATTTTCATGGTTGGGATCATCACGCACGTGGCATTTCCTAGCACATGTATGGCCGCAGGGTTCAATGCGAGTGTCGCAAATATGAGGGCATTTAAATTCTGTTGGGTCTGCGTGGCATGGTTTGTTGGCTTGATGACCACAGGGTAAGTCGGTTGGAATTAACACAGGACACAGCGCCTCTTCAGGTAATTGATAACAATCAATGCTCACGGAGTGACCACATGGAAGTGTGCTTTGTTTGGGAATCACACACTTCCCACATTCCTGATAACATTTGCCAGGGCAAATATGACCAAATTCACACAAGATTCTGAAGTAAAGTGCGTAAGTTACAATTGTACATTTAAGCTTTTATACACACCTTTCGCATTGTTGATGACATTCAAAATTATCGTGAGAAATGATATGGCATACTTTGGGGCAGTAGTGCCCACATGGTAGTAATTCTTCGCATATTCTTAAGCAACCACCTTCAGGTACTTTCTCAAAATCAGAAGGCATAGCAAGCTTTACCACATTCTCAGGATGGTTTTGACAACGCACGGTAAGATGTGGACCAATTGCTTCGTATTTCTCGAGTACTTCAGCAACCTGTTCCCAAACCTGTAATAATGGTAAAATATTAGTATAGAGATGATGAAATAGGTTTATTCAAATATATATATATATATATATATATATATATGCTATACTCACACGACTTTTATTTCTTAGCTGTTGCATATTTCCCATAATAAATAATCCATGTCTTGCTCGGGATAAAGCAACACAAATACGATTCTCCAAGTTCAAAAATCCATTAACATTCGCAGAATTGTTACGCACAAGTGACAATAATATAATATCATTCTCTTCGCCTTGAAAATTATCCAAAACACAAATCCTAACGTCTTTAAGAATCTGGTACTCTCTCTGGAGCGCTTGTAAAACAAACCACTGTCCAGAATAAGCGGAAATTATAGTTATCCGTGAAGGACTATATTCGTTCAACACCAAATAACGAGCCAATTGAATTAGGAACTCTGCTTCAAACTGGTTTTCTTTGCTGCTGCCTTGATCATCGTTCTCCCGATTCATGTGAGTAACAAAATATAAAGAAGATTCTACTCCTTTTATTTTTGGGTACGAAGCCACTGATTCGTGATTGCCTAAATCGCGATAAATTGAAGGTGTAATCAGGTTTGCAATCTCAGGTCGCATGCGATGTTGAACGTTTAAGGTATGACAATGTACACCATTGTTCACCATTCTTTCGAACAGACTTATTCCTAAATTATAATCCCTGCCAAGGTGGTAATCAGCAGTAGATGGCTTCAGTTGCTTGTGGTCGCCAATTAGAATCAGTTGCTGGCATCCCGGACTGAGAGCTGTGATAATATGCGCTTCCAGGACTTCTGCTGCCTCTTCTACGATCACTATCGGACAGCCTAAGGCCTGAAGTGTGGTAAATAAACGCGCTGCGCCTGTGGTAGTCATACCAATAACATCCATCTGTCTCATTTTGTAGAGATCCAATTGATCCTTGTGTTCGGTATAGGTCGCGTAAAGATGACGGTAACTCCTATCTATCTCTTTGTAACGTTGCATAACGTATGTTGCATAGCGACGCAGTAAATTGCCGTACATTAACCATCTATAGTGCGAAGGAATTTCGTCAGCATGTTCATATCTGATTGATATAATCGAATCTTTTTTTTGCGCCTGAAGCATTTGTAATTGCTGCTTGACAAAGTAATAATCTTTGACATACTTGTTGCACATCTTCTGCAAATCTTGATAATCCATGGTTTCCTGCAGGCCATTCTGAGCCATTTGTTCTAATTCCGCTTCAATGCGCATAATATAAGCAGCCGCGTGATCAAGATTGTATAAATATTTATCAAAAATATTGTAATGAACTTGAAGTTCATCATCTTTGTCAATATCGAGTTCGTTTTGTAATTTTTGACCAGTTAAAGGGTTGTCCATATTATTCATGTCGTCCACTTCATCATCCCCTTCGAAAGACCCATCTTTTATCTTCAAGTTTCCAATCCCCTGTACAAAATATATTAATTCATGAAGAAATATTATTCATTTAGATTAATTACAACAAAATCGTTTATAAATCAGTTGCAGGCATGGTACTTTAGATTAGGGCTTGGACTGATCTCAATATCATTTCAATGTTTTGTATGTATGTAATTCAAAAAATTTATAAAATATTCTTACCTCAGCTAGGCACTCAACTTCAGTAAAAGACTCCATACCATTATTCATGTTCTTTGGTTGATATAATAACCATGCCAATATCTCTTCATCCCCTGCAGTCCTGAACCATGGATGCTTAAATGAATCATCTACTCCTACAGATCTCAATAATGAAAACTTTAAAATGCTTTTGTAACTTTGAATAGTTTTTAAAATGCCCGCATATTCTCCCAACACTTCGACACAGTTTTGAACATCGTCCCTGCTCTTCTGCATGACACTAAAATAGAACCGTGGGATATTTTTCAACTTCAAATTACGAAGATTATATGCTTGGAGAGCCACGTTTTTGCACTGTCCCCCAACTCGCACCAATTTTTTTGTATGTGGAATCATTCCTTCCAGGAATTGATCAAGTGCATGATTTGTGAAACACACGATAAGCATGGGGCCACTGCTCCACATGGATCTGCGCTCCAACAGACTTTTAGCCACTTTCAAAGATAAGAATGTTTTTCCTGTACCTGGAGGTCCTTGAATGATGCAAAACTTACTGGTTAGTGCTGCCTTAAATGCATTGAGTTGGCTGGAATTTAAGGTCCTTATGTCTGCATTTAACTCCAAAGCTAAATTCCCTGATCTATAGGCAGGTGGTTCAGTAGTAGTATGCACCCTAATCAAGTACTCCTCAAATGGAAATTTTTTTACATTCATAATCTGCATTGCTTTCAGCACCTGATAGTATGGTTCAAAATAGACTTTGTACTCAACAAAAGTATAGATTCTGTCAAGATCAAGCTCTTCTTCTATTTCCAGTCCAATCACCAATTGACCTTCTCTAAGGTACTTGATGTTACTATCTATAACCTTCCCAAAAATCAAAGTCTTAAAATTGTTAGGAGTTAAACACACCAAGGATCCATACATAAAACGCTGCGAATTCTCCATTTTCATGCCCCTAAGTTCACAAATTTGTAATATATATCCAACTTGATTCCTTGTAAGCACCATCCCCAAACATCTCACACCCTTATAAACCTTTATATGAGATTGTGCTTCTTTTTGTTTTCTAGGCCCTGAAGGCTGTTTGTTTTGATCTGTTCTGAGAAAGGCACAGATACCATTTCTTAATGGCGCTACAAAATCTTCACGCAACAATCGAAACTGAACATCTAAGTAATGATATACATCATTGTATGCTCCTTTGATAACGTTCTTTCTTAGAAATGGAACTATGGTTGTAGTTACTTCTTCAGCTGTAGGATATAAAGTAATAAGACGAAAATCATCAGGTGGTTCCTTATTTTCATCTTCATTAAAATAGCGATATTTTGTTGCCTTAGCCTCCTTTTCTCCTTTAATCCTTGTGGTGGTAAGCCTCATAGAGATATCTTGAAAGATCTGCATTAGTTCGTCTGATTGTTTCAATACCCTATTCTTTTGAAGGTTTTGCAGTGTGTACTTTATTGCTGTAACCAAGCTTGGAACGACGTTGATTGCAGTGTTCGGGATTATTTTTATCATTACATTGATAATCATTGCCATATTATTAAAAAACTTTTCAGGATTATCCCAAAAACGAGAATTGCTTTTTTGAGCTGTAGGATCAGCCAGGGATAATTCCATAATGTAACTTTTTAGTGGTTTAAAAAAGCTCTCTTGTGTAATTGGTATCAAGAGAGAAATAAGACTTTGAGTGAATACTGATTTGATTACTCTTGCTAGGGCTTCAATGACAAGAACTTTGAAGTCTGCTGATTCCTCATTGGCATTCAGATAGTTTTTCACTTCTTGAATGTTATCAACAAATATGTAGAGAGCTTGCTCAGGATCCATTGTTAAGAGTTTCTCCATTTTCTTAAATCCCAAGTAGAGGCTTTCTGTGCGTGTTGGTTGAGTACGTCTATTTTCAAATGTGTAATTAAAATTTCTTACAACTAGTTTATTATCTTGATCTAGTGAAAGATTTCCTGTCGATTTATTCAGATTACTTTCCCGTTGATTTCTGCTGCGTGATGTTGATCTTAAATTTGAAGTGCTCCGCCATGTTTGCAACGGGCGACTCACGTGACGATTTCCTTTATTCCCAAGGACATAGTTATTAATGGCTGAGTTGGCTTCAGCCGATTCAGACCCTCCATGCCACTTTGGCCGCCTCCGCCAATAGCCCTTGTTTTCCGACATTAGTGATAGGGATTAAATTCTATTTTCCCTTTCTAACATAGATTTTCAACTTACACCACGTTCAACAACTGGTGGATTTAGGAAACCTTTACAGCCTTTTATCCGCACGCTTAATCAGATAAGCAATTTTATTATTACACAACGTCAATAATATCGAGCATTTTCCTAACACTTTTTATTAACGATCTACACCCACGGACGTGAAACATCGACATGAGAGCGTATTTTTGTTGGCTCACAACTCGTTGCATCAACCAAAGTCAGCACATTATGTCTAACACTTAACTACGGGAAGTCCAAACATACATGTAGAGATGAATGTGTCGAGTGTGCAATCCGACCGAACATAAACACGTAAACTAGCTCAAGCGAATTAATTGGTACCATAAGTTCCACGTAGCAAGTAGTAATAACAAATTAAACATAGTCAAATTTCAAAAAACAAATGAAACGATATAGAGCTGCTTAAAACGGCTTAAATGTTTGTTCGATTTGTCCTGTTATTTTTGCAAACTGCGGCAACAAGTTATGTTGGGCGCTGTTCGCATCTATTATTTCAGTTTTATTACACGTTTGTGAATAAAAATTAGCCAAGTCCAACGAAACCACCAATTTCCCAAATTAATTTCATGCAAAATATACAACCAAATTCTACTGAGGGGGGTACATTTTCTTTGGCATTCAGTGAATCATTCCAAGTGTTGAGTATTTCATAAATTAATGCACTGTTCTCTGTTTGGTAGAACAGAGAAGAACACTTATATTATGCGATTACTCATATCAGTCACGAGTGACTATCAGTTTTAATGATTAACTAACATAGTGTCCTTTCAATAAATGAAAAACTGATCAAGTTACAGGAAGTCATCAATAAAAACGTTACAGTATAACGTCAAAGTGATTACCGTTGAAATTTTCCTGTGGTCGATTTTTTTTATTGAAGAACTCTTTAAAAGATTATATTTATCATCTATTATTGCGGCAAAGTTAGACTTCGTACAATTGCAGAAATGTCCGTTCAGGAGCTTACAGAACCGCGACGACATTCAAAAATAAAATTGTAAATTGTTATAATAATGATTTACAGTTTGGTTCACAGATTGTATTTCTAGCCCGCAGGCCCATAAGTTGAAAGATTCCGAATGTGCTGGCGATCAAAAACAGTTGGCCGCCAGAGCATCACCCGCAACTAACAACTTGCATGATTGGTGCATAATGTGCATAAACACACTTCGTGATCCAATCGCGGAAATTCAAGAAAAGCGAGGAATTTCCCGACACCAGTAAGATTTAACTATCCATATATTGTGGATATTTAATTTCAGTTAATATGTGAGGCGTTATTGCAGACGCTTCACTTTCGTGGATTTAATGACGGCCCTTTTCAACCACTCCTACAATTCCTGCATGTGCATTTTAACTATGATCATGGGCTTATTGCCACTTTTGGAAGGGCTGCTTAACTTGGTCCGTTTTATTCTGGATAAGATGCTGGAAATAGATGAATGCCAAAATATTGGCGAGAAGTTTTGCAAAACATGTATTTTCGTCGGTGAAATGTTTGTGATATTTGTGATAGTGTCACTGATTGTAACCATAATATTGCTACCAGTTGCTCATTTGATTCAATACTCCTTATGTAAAATTTGGCGTTTGGCAAATTAAACATTTTCGAATTAATTTACAAATAAAAAGCAAATTTCTCATTGTATTTGCTATTTATGTTCATTATCTCTTAATTAAAAGTATACAGCTCCAACAATTGTTGCCTGGAAGATTTAAAATAATTTTTTTTGAGTATTGTTGAGTGTGGTTATGAAGTGCTTAAGATTCATTATGTTGATAAAACGTTATACAAATCAATTTTAAGTAAGTGTTATAGTGCAGTTTTATCAATATAATGAATAATTATTTTGTTACGTTGGAAGAAAGATCTCTTAATATCGGTTTGAATCAGAGTTTACTCATTAGTTGCATATAATCTGGACTGTTTAAATAGTTGGGCAGCGAGATAAACCGGATCGGAGTGATGTCGTTGCACAAATATAAATCTTAGAAACCAGGTTTGAAATTTAAACAAATCTTACATTATCATGAGCAGGTGCTCTTGCTCAAAAGAACAACTTCAATGCAACGAATTAGTTGCAATATGTCCAACAAATATGATACTGTTTGTGCGTTTTAAATTTTATGCAATTTATTGTTACAAGAATTACTGCTCATAAAAACATACATAATGATAGTAAGATATGCAAAATCTAAAAAAAGACGTAGCTCCAGATTAATCGTTGGCACTTTTATTGAAATGAACTATTTATTGACTTCCAATAGTAAAATACAATCAGTTCCTAAATATTCTGGCAAATTCAACTCGTATTTACTTGCCAATAATGGTGGTACAAAACGTCCACCAAGATAATGATACTTGCCAGTAAAAAACCTTGCACAAAGTTTTGGTGCAGTCAATGAAATCAACACTTCAGGCTTAATTCCTCCATCCTTTGGTGCACCCTGTTCCACATCCCATCCACTGGGTATATCAATACTAAAAATGTTAACATCAGCTAGATCAATCCCTAATCACATTTTCTTAATTTACCTTGCTATTGGTATCTTGGTGTGTTTTAGCACCTGCATGATTTCTTCAAATTGTGGCCTGACTGGTGGTTTAAAACTGAAGCCAAACAAGGCATCAACAATCAAACTGTAGTCTTTTTCTTCAGGTACATCATGTAGCATAGCAATTTCCATATTACCGCACTGTGTAACAAGATTATTGTAAAGCACATTATCAGTTTTCTTTGGGTAGTATACAACAGTTGGATAGCCAAACAATTTTAAATGCCGGGCAGCAACAAGACCATCACCACCATTATTGCCTGGTCCACAGCAAATAAGGATTTTCTTATTATTCAGACATTCAATAGGATATGTTCTAGCAATTGCAGTGGCACAACTTAAGCCAGCCAATTCCATCAGCTGATCAACACTGAATTTGTACTCATTGAACAGCTCCTGATCAACATCAATTGCTTCTTGTTGTTTTAGGAATTTCATGGTGCACCTCTTATTTAATGTTGCACTCAAAAAGTAGTTTCGATGTAGATAACCAAAATTAGAGATTGTTTTCAACTGATGAAATACCTAAAGTAGTTAAAAATAATCCATTCTATTGAATCAATAATATAAATACCTTAGAAAGAAGCTTGATATACATCAGCAGAAATCTAAGCTGAGCATCTATCCATTAAATAATGAGTAAGCCTTTTCACTAAAGCAAAGGGTAAAACTGTAAACAGCAGTGTTTATTGCTGCAGCCTGCGCGGTTAAAACTGCTGAGTCGTGAGCAGATGATTATGATTTAAATTGATCATTAATTCTATTTATGGGAAGTCAAAGAAACTTGCAGTAAGAATAATAATCATTGAAATTACTTACATACATATTATAAAGTGAAACCATAAGAAATGGCATTAAGATCTAAACATTCAAATTTACACTAGTGATGGACACTTTTGACATTTATGTCACATTTTGAATATATTTTGTGTTATTTCATTTTTTCCCCTCACTTGTTTTCTTACCAAACACAATATTTTTCCTGCTTTTTTACTGGATGTCGATGCGATCATCTTATTCATCTCGTTTCTCTTATCTGCTCTTCATGTGCAGTTTTGGGTGAAAATTTTATTTCAGATAGTTTTTAGCGATACATCAGAAGGTATTTGGCTTTGTTGAAATAGAAGACTCTCGGGTTCTTTCTTCGCTAACATCTCCTTTCTTGGCCGCACCACCAATCTGAGGGTCTGAAGAATGCAGCAAGCCAAAATTGTTTTACAAATCAATATTAAGTAAATGTTATAGTTAAGTTTTAGAGTATTGTTGAATGTGTTTAAGAAATGTTTAAGATACTTAATATTGATTTGTAAAACGTTTTCGGCATGTTGCCTTCTTCAGTATCTTTCTCATTCTTCAGATACTGAAGAAGGCAACATGCCGAAAACGTTTTACAAATCAATAGTAAGTAAGTGTTATAGTGCAGTTTTTCATCATAATGAATCTTAAACACTTCGTAACCACACTCAACAATACTCTTAACTTAAGTTGTGCAATTACGGTAAAAGACCAGAACATCATATCAATGAACGCTACAAACGCAAAAATACCGATTAAAATTTCGGTAAAGATGATCCTCACAAAACAGGATATCCCAGGGCAGTACAGATATAAATTGTATAAACTCACAATATTTTATTGACATATACACAAAATAAACAAATGACGTTTTCACATTTCTTCCGTAACTATTTATGAATTGATCTTAAAAACAGCTAAATAATCTAACAATAATTACGGAAACAATATATGAAGACAATATATCACATCGTAACCGAAGTGTTACCAAACATTAAAACCCCCCCAAAAAAAAAAAACAATGGACTCTATAACTTTGAAAATACATAGTGGTGGTAGTAGTAGTGTTGGTGGTGTTTGGCTAAGCGAAGGAATAGAGAGGAGAATATCGAACAAAATACAAAAGGAAATTATGTATAGAGCTGAGAGTACAAAATGGCATTAGGGGTAACTTAGTATTGTCGTGGGTGGTTTGAAGAATACAAAACTTAACTTAACAGTGGTATGTAACAGTAATATGTAAAAAAGAATGGTAGTATAAGGGTGTATAATAGATTATAACTAATAGTTATAAATAATACAATTTACATAATTTGAAATACAATTCTGCAAATTAAAACAACATTGGTGCTGTTCTTGTTGGTGGTTAATTAAAATAACATTGGTGTAGTGCTGGTGGCTTTCCGTTTTCTATCATCTTCTTCTCCTAGACCATCACCTCTTCCTTGACAGCGTTCTTCCATCCCTAAGTTCTTATGGAGGTGTAAATATTGGTTTTGATTACAATTCCTACACGTCCACCTTGCATCGGGAGATGCAGAATTCTTAAACCATTCCTCTTCTCCAATGAACATCATAATTAATCGCCAATAATGCCATCTCGATCGGTTGTTCCGCAGTGTAACTTAATGTGATATTCATACTTGCACATATATTGCATCTATTCTTGTAACAAATGCTAAGTAATTGTATTTACCATGATGAGCTAATCGAGTAGAACTCTAGGGTTTCAATGAAACTAAACACTTGAAGCCTATAATTGATTTAAGAATTTACCAACATTGGACACGTGCTTGCACTCGAACGGTCGCTTACAGAAAGAAGTACGGTAGCTCATGCTCACCTTACGAAGAGACTGAGTGCTCCCAACCAACGCCACAGCAGAGGGCGTGCGTACAAGTAATTCAAACTTCAACATACCAAATAGTGAATTTGATATAGTAATACATCAGTATTTGAATTAAAATTATTCTTTAATAATATTTTATTTAGCTACATCTATTATCACTTTTTTAGGATCATAACTTTCTCTAATGCTGGCATACAAGTAGTGGGAGTTCAAGCACTATAACTATTTTAAGTCATATTTTAAGTCATGACCACTTTTAAGTCATACTTCATGTTCATCTCCTCTTATCCTATCGAAACCTTCCAAAGTTCTGAAATTGCTGCATGTGTTCGCTTGTGGCATCATAAAACAAGTTTAACCTATTTCCAGTATTTGTCGCGGTTTATCTCAATTATTGCCACATAGATTTTTAAACGAGCTTCCACATCGGCAAAACTGGCATCCCGGAACAGGCCTTGCGCTTCTGTTTGGCCGCAATTGGGATATTATCGTTTAATATCAATTTTCTCTTAGTTCATATCTTTGGCTTGGCGTACATTGAGAATGAGGGCTTTCTACTGCTATATTTTATTGGCTGTTCTTTTTGGAAACAGCATTTTTGCAAATGCAAGAAGTGAACTTGAACATGTCAGTGATGATGAACTCATGAATTTAATTCGAACAGAAAAATACGTTATAGTATTATTCAGTAAGTATTTATATATATATATATATAATTTATTCTCTTTGCAATACTAAAGTGATATCTTTGTAGCTGCTCATGAATGTGATTCTTGTGATAAGTTTGAGAGTGAAATGTTGGGGCTTCGGGAACACCTGGTTGATGCATTGGGAGCATGGATTGTTAAAGCTGAAGACAGTCAAATGACTAGGCTTTATAGTGCTGGCAGAGAACCAGCATTAGTGTTTTTCAGGCATGGAGTTCCACTTCTTTATGATGGTACACTTGCATGTGTCATAGATTTAACAGTAGTTACTAATATTAATTATGTTTAGGGCCTGTCACTGATGAATTGATTCTACATACATTAAATAACAATAAGGAACCCAGTGTGAAGGAACTGAGAGATGAAAATTTTGAACATTTAACTCAAGTTTCAACAGGAGCTACCACAGGGGATTGGTTTGTAATGTTGTAAGTATTATAATTTACAACAGTCTTGTGGATAATATGATATAATATTTAACATTTTCTTAAGTTATACAAATGATTGTGTCGATTGCCAACGTTTGCAAGCTCGTTGGGAGGCAGTTGGTGCTCATTTGAAGACAAGAATGAATGTAGCAAGGGTGAATCGAGGTACAACCGGCGCTGCTACAGCAAGAAGATTTAGCATTTTCCATGTTCCACAATTTATTCTGTAAGTTTCAAGTATAGTTCTGGGTTGATGATTTTAAATAAGATTTTTTATAGTTTCCGTCAAGGTAAAATGTATAACTACGACATTAGAAATCACGATGTACAGTCATTTGTCGCATTTGCTCAGGATTGGTATAAAAATGTGAAATCTGAACGTGTACCTCTCCCGAAGTCACCCTTGTAAGTGGCACGATTTCTTTTTTCTATTGTTCCCTGACTTGATTTGAAATTTCTTATTTGCAGTGATGATTTGGTTCAAATGATTGTTGACTATCTCAAAGAAAATCCGTTTATCTGGATATTGGGAATGATTACGGCAGGCATTGGTTTTGTTGCAGCGATTTTTATGAGAAGATTTACATCAGCACCACAGAAAAGTAAGAAATCTGGTAAAAAGGAATCAGAAAAAGGGAGAACGAAAGAAAAGGGAGATTCCAAAGAATCGAAAATGAAGCAAAAGTAGAAAATAATAAGTTTTAGTTACTAATTTTTTGTACTATGAAGCTATACTAGTATAAAATACATGTATTAATGTGTCCTGGAAGAAATTATTTTATTTTTGTGAAGCAAAATATCTAGATTGATTTGATGTAGGTGGCGCTGTTAGTTGCAAAGTCTGTTTTGATTTTGTCGCGTCGCTCCTAATCGCTTAGTCGGTCCAATTAATTGGGAGTAATAACGGCGAAGACATTTGATCAAATTCTTTCTTATCAAAATAACCTGTACATTACAACGATGAGTCGTCGTCGAGCCCACGAAGAAGAAGATGGATATGGTAACTATTTTCACAGTTTAAACATAATATTCATATTCTTAACCTAACTTATTGTATCTTGTAGACCGAGCTTACCGCAAGCGTCGTCGTGTCTCAGAAAATCAAGAAATTGAAGATCGTCTTGAATCCCTGATACTTAGGGTAGGCGAGAAAAGTACATCTTCCTTGGAGTCAAATCTTGAGGGTTTAGCAAGTGTACTTGAGGCAGATCTGGGCAATTTTCGGACAAAGATTCTTAGAATTCTGACTGACTGTGCAATTCGAATGCCTGAGAAATGCACCATTTATACTACTTTAGTTGGATTGCTTAATGCAAAGAATTATAATTTTGGTGGAGAGTTTGTGGAATTTATGGTGAGAACCTTCAAAGATTCTCTTAAAGCCTGCAAATGGGAAGCAGCTAGATATGCATTGAGATTTTTAGCTGACTTGGTCAATTGTCATGTATTATCAGCTGGCAGCTTATTGCAGTTGTTAGACAACATGATAGATGCATCAAGTGAGGATAATGTGCCTCAAGTAAGAAGGGATTGGTATGTTTATGCAATATTGACAACTTTACCATGGGTTGGAAGGGAGTTGTACGAGAAACGTGATCGTGATTTGGGAAATTTATTAGTTTCCATTGAAGTATTTCTTAACAAAAGGAGTAAGAAGCATCATAATGCACTTAGGGTATGGTCGGATGACAACCCACATCCACAAGAGGAATATTTAGATTGTTTATGGGCGCAGATTCGTAAACTGAAGCAGGACAACTGGCAAGAGAAGCATATTCCTCGACCTTACCTTGCTTTTGATTCAATTCTGTGTGAAGCTTTGCAGCATACACTTCCTCCTATAATTCCTCCACCTCATGAAGACATTTACAAGTACCCTATGCCTTGGGTAGTTTTTAGAATGTTTGACTATACTGACTGTCCAGAGGGTCCCATTCTTCCTGGAACACACTCAATTGAGCGCTTTTTAATTGAGGAACATCTGCATTCAATTATTGAGTTGTACCACTTGGAGCGCAAAGATTGCGCTGCACATCTTCTTAATTTTCCTTACAAATCGAAAATTCCTTTGGAATATTGCATCGTCGAAGTTATCTTTGCTGAGTTGTTTAATATGCCTTCATCAAGATATATTGACATTGCCTATGGTGGTATCATGATTGAATTGTGCAAGCTGCAGCCTTCTACAATGCCTCAAGTGCTGGCGCAAGCTACAGAGATTTTATTCTTGCGAATCGACTCTATGAACGTCTCCTGTTTTGATCGTTTTGTCGTTTGGTTTTCATATCATCTGAGTAACTTCCAATTCCGGTGGTCTTGGGAGGATTGGGATGCTTGTTTATCTTTGGATTATGAACATCCGAAACCGAAGTTTATTAGAGAGACAATGTTGAGGTCACTAAGGTAATGAAACGATATTTTTTTCTATGGATAATTTAGTTATATAATTGTTTTTATGGGTAGGTTGTCATACCATCAGAGGATAAAGGAAATTCTACCAGAAAGTTTTGCTGGTTTTATTCCGGAGAAACCTGAACCAGACTATAAATATGCAAAGGAAGGAGCTGGTAAGTTATTTACAATTATAGCACATGCCAACTTGACAGATGCGAATTCTGTACTTGAAACCGCACAACCACGCTAACAGTCCAGCTTTCTATGCATGGCATAAGGTTAATCATGATGAATCACAACTATCTTGTTGGGGTATAAAATTATGTTTCTCATTTACAATCATATAATTTATTGATAACATAATTATTTTAATATATTACGCCACATACAATTTTTGCCTATAATAGGTTACAAAATGTTTTAAATAATTAGCAACAGTCTCACTCATTTTTCTTTGTTACTCTTTCTGCAGGTTTTGTCGTTGTAACAAGTCTGTTCTCTTGTGCCTTCTTATTATTTATTATACTTGTTGTATTAAATTTATTAAGTGCTTTGATTGATCCACGATTGGTTCGTGTTATAGTAGCTTTATTCTCGGTTCTTTTCTTTACTTTTCGCACATAACTTTTTCTCTTGTATTTGTTCTGATTCTGAAGGTTGGTGTTGCTCCCAGTTCGCTGAGTTTTCGGTTTTGGCTTTTCAACAACTGCATTAATTTCAGTTGGTTTTCCTTCTAAGTAGTCAATTGTTCTCGCGTGGTTTACCAACTGTAACGCCAAATCATCAAAGGCTTTTGTTGCAGACGTACTAGCAATTGCGCCGGGTTTCAGTTTAGTTTTATATTTTCTGCCCTTAGGCCCATATTTTGGACTAGATGTAACAACATTGTTTCCATTTTGTGTAATTTCAATATTCTCATCCAAGTCTTGGCTTTTTTGTTGTTGGTTTTGTATTGTATGTGGTTCGGGTTCTTCTGGATTTTCGGCTTTGTAAACTCTGTAATCACTACCAGGCAAACGAACTTCTTTAACTTTAGCTTTACGGAATTTAAGCTTTTTAACGGAACTTCCGTTTGTGGTACCGCTTTCACTCTTACCGCGTTGATTTTTTGTATTCACTTCAAAACTCACAGAAGTGCTGTAACTCTGACTAGTGTTTGGATTGCTAGTGAACATATCTAGCGCTCTTGTTGGTGCTACTGTGGATGCTTCAAAGAAGTCAGAATAAATAACTTTGGCCCTAGTTGCAACTGATGTGGTAGTAGTGCGAGGATTTTGCTTAAAGATGTCGTCAAAAACCCTCTCATTAATTGGTGGTTTAGGTTTATAAGTTGCACTTTCAAATACTTCTTTAATTTCCTTTGAATTTATAGTCGTTGTAGAACTTTTCTTTGAGCTTGTAACAGGTGGTATTTTATCAAAAACATCTATCTCTTCTGGTTTTAATTCTAGAATGACCGGGCGTGGTTTGTAATCTTCTTCGGGTAATATGAAGTCTCCAGAAGGAATTGGTGGAGGTGTAGTTGTGCTAGTGGTAGTTCTAGCTGCGTTTGGTCTTGGTGGGAACAAATCGGCATCATAGTCATTGAAGTCAGGCACGTTGAACGGTGTGTTAGGTTTTGGTGGATTTGTGGGTATGGTAATAGCATAATTATGAGCTGTAGCTGGTGGTGTGTATCTATCCAAAGAAGGTGGTATTATAAAGGTGGTACCAGTGTGTCCTGTTGAAGCAGGGAGCGTGGAAATAGTGTTTCCTAGAGCATCAGTGCCAGAGAAATCCGTTAATGTAGTAGAGTATGTTGGCGAAACGACAGTTGAGGGTTTACTCAAAGGTGGTATTGGACGGTGCGCTGGGTCCGGCTGACCTGGTTTAAACGACTGACCATCTGTAAATGGAGTAGTTGGGGTTGTTTTGGGATAGCCAGGATGTGTGGCATCAATAAAGAATGTTGGTATAGGGCGTTGATAATCAGTTGTGGTAGGGAATGTGACTCTGGTTGTTTTCATTAACCCAGTTGGTCTTGTAGACTGGATATTTTGGGTAGTGGCAATTGGATTAGTTTTGAGGTCGTGAAATGTTGTACCACTTGTTAGATGAGTATATATTGTTGCAGGCTTTGTAAATTCAATTGTAGTGCTTGGTACTTGGTACCCAACTGTTGTTGGGTATCTAGTTTGTGTAATACCCATCGTACTACTACCATAAGTTGTACTAGTTTCAGTGTTTCTGTATATGGTGGTAACTTGCGTTGTTTTTATTGGCGTTGTGGAGTCTTGATCTGTACTACCTTTTACTGGAACTGTAGTATCTTCTGCAAACTGTGAACTTGGATAGGTACTTCTCGGTATTGTGCTATCTGTTGGATACTTTACCGAGAGAGTTGTCTTGGATGGATATGTTGGGAGTGTGGTATCATATGATGGTTTACCGTAAATAATTGGTATAGTATTGTCGTTCTGCGTTACAGGGTATGCAACAGGTCTTGTAACACCTACTTCAAACGGAGGTGTTATTCTCGTAGAGAAGAGGAATGTAGATGTTGTTTGCCCATCAATAGGAGTTGAGTGTGGCCTTTGGGATGTCATTGGACTTGTGGGTTTTGGTTTTCTTATTGTTGTTAAAATTTTCATTGGTTGTGTTGTTTCTTTTTGTTTGGTTGTTCCCTGCACAGTAGATGCACTGGTGTAGGATGGTTGGGTTAGTAAATGCGTCATGGGTATAGTTGTCTTGACTGGGAATGTTGATGGTTTTTGGGTCATTGGTTTGGTAATATATGTTGTCATTGATGTACTTTTGGATGTATCAAAGCCTCCTAGTTGTTGGTATATTACTTGTGGTTTTGTTGAGTGAATTAAGGGCGGGAGCGTGAGTTCCGGAATTGTTGGACGAAAACTGGAACTTGGTTTGCTCTGAGATGTACTGTATAATGGTTTCGTAGACTCGAAAGTTGTAAATGTTGTTTTTGTGGTCTCAATATCTTTCGTAGGTTTTGGCATTTCTGATGTTTTAGGAGATGTAAAGTTTGTTTGGGCAGTAGATTGGGGTATAATTTTAATTGTAGTAGGTAGGAACCATGTCGTATGACTGAGTGGTGGTCTAGTAGGAAGAGTTGCAGTTGATGATGAGGTTTCATGTGACAGAGTGCTTAGTTTATCAGTGGCTACTGTAGTTTTTTGAGCTGCTGTGCTAGTCTTATCATGCAAAAGCTGCAATAAATGTTTATAGGCTTCAATTTCTGCATAATCTAATGTAGGCTGCAAATCCGTCTGCGATGTCAATGTTGCTTGATTCACAGGTTTTTGTGGAAGATAATAGTTTGGCAATATTTTATTGCCTGAAGCTGGCGGCGCTCTTAATGGAGGTTGACCGATTTCTATCCATTGCCCTGCATTACTCGGTTTATTTGCAATGAATGGATGTTTATCAGAATGCACTTTGGGCGGCACTGGTGGGTGTGGATAATGTGGCAACCTAGGGAATTGGTCCTGATGCATTTTATACGGCCCATCATTGAAATATTCGCTTTTGGTGGGGACATATCCATGACCTCGTCCTGTTTTAACAACAAATACATGTCCGGGAATCGAATAATCATATCCGCCATTTTTTGTCACCCATACGTGTTTCCTGATTGGTGATATGCTATATTCTAACTCATATCGAACATCAGGATTTCTATGTCTAAGACGCTTGACTGTCCATAGTGCAATTAGCTGTTCGCCAAGACCATTATGCAGATATATTTCACATTCCTTTTCATAGCACTTCTTCAACTCGTGGCAATCAATGCAGTCATTTGGATTTGGGTCTTGTACGAATCTGAATCCGTTATTATTGGCGAATAGTTGACCTCTTGCAAGAATGGCTACGTCTCCAAAGGGAGATACTTTTGCGCCTTGTCCAGACATTGGAGCTTGGAGAACTTTTTCGCGAAGATGACTTACAGAAACATGTTCTTTAAGTAGTGTCTGGTGGACGGCTTCTCTTAAACTTGGTTCCCAGTTCGTATCTGGAGGCAGTCCAATATGGCGTTTGAATTCTTTCGGAATCGAGGACCCATCATGGGTTCCGATATTTGTTATAGCTGATGATATGACTAAGTTTAGAGCAATTGTCAATATCTGGAAATAGAATATTGACGAAATTAGAAAAGTGAAATGCATGCAGTCAATGGCTTACCGTGATATAATATTTAGCATAATGCATAATTAATAGCAAGATTTGAATATATATATATATATATATATAACGTTGTGTAATTTCAATAGACTTCTCTTCACTTTTTGTTGAATTAAATTTGCTTGGCGTATTATCGAGTTGTACTTATAACAAAATTTTAACCACAATTTTACATAATTTCCTCATTTTCTTATAAAATTTACATTATTTGCTTGCGTTTTGCATTCATTTTAATCGATCTTACACTTTTTGAATTTCAAAAGGAACACTTATTTCAATTGGAATTACGCGTTAATATGTTGTTAGTTAAATTTGGTTTGTAATGTTTATGTTGACGATATTTAAGTAGATTAGCAAGAGTTCTTCGCACCGCTAACGAGGAATGCAATCTACTGACTGACGGCTCCTTCGCATCGCGTGCTTGAAGAAGAATTTTTTTCTTTGCTTAGCATTGAAAGTTATCTAGTGGTACTAGGGAGGGTTTATTATATTGCTAGTGAAATCAACCAATTATATGCGATGAAGTCTGTCTTATCCCAACTCGCAGAAACAGCAATTTTATTTAAATTTTAATCAACTTATGTCTATCTCAATTGTAATAAATACATTTCTAGAAGTTGTATTTCATGAATTTGTCGTGATTTTAAATTTTACTCTGAGCACAATTCAATTGAACGTGAGTTTCCGAAAATATAGTATTTTTTGTTATCTGCGTGGAATCCTTACATTTAGATATAACTTAAATTTTTAAGTAATTAAATTTCTTTTTAGAATAATAACTTTCAACTTTTTAAATAATTGAGTGTTTGCATAAAAAGAAAAGGTGATATCATGTGAACAAATGCAAGCACAACACACATAATTTTCTTAATTACCCATTGTTATCAAGCTAATCATAAATATTCCGTGCTTCTATTTAATTACAAACCGAGTATTATTTATTTATAACAACTCACAAGAACATATATTTAAATATTTCTTTACTGGAAAGAATAATTAGATTTCAATGCCAGAGCAATGCTAAGGTACACATGTTCACAAAAACATAATAATTTATGTATAAAATTAATTAGACTGGAAACTACTGATTTATTTAACTGCCTAACAATTCTCTATATATAGAATGAAAATTCTGAATTATAATGTAAGCGGTGAATTGTAAAAATGACTTGATTCATTACAATATGTTTTTTTCATTGAGCTTTTTTTTTAATTGATTCATAAATGCAAGTTTCATCAAGTGTTGGCTAAGAAAAGCGCAATAGATTGTGTTATCATCGATAAGGGATAAGAGAAGTGCAGCAGAAGCAAGAACGCTGTTTAATTATTATCGGTTTGTCTTTGAATGTGATTATGTTTTAAAATTTTAATGAGCGCTCATTTAATGCTAGTGTTGGTGTGAACTTGATCATGAAAAGTGCAAAATTTGTATGCATAAATAATTTTGTGATAAATCTTTGCTTATTATGTTATTTTCATACAACATTTCAAAGCAAGTACAAGAATTTTATGATTTTATTTATTTTGTTTTATACTGCGGTTTTTCGTTTTTGTTGGGAAGTCTTGTCGTGTTACAACACAATAAAACCACAAACCATGCAAGGGCAAACCATGCGTGCGCTTCGATCTTCTCGTTTTCCGCTGTCTTTCAATGCAATTCAAACGAGTGGCAAAATAACCAACGCAACAACTATCGCTCCGGAGCGTTCTTCTGTTTGTGGGGAATGTTTACAGCGGGAGATCAATAAGAGATAACCGTCTTTATTCAATGAACATGTGAATATTGCAACTAGAAACGTTTTGATTTGCGACTGGAAATAAAGTTGTATTGAATTTTAGCATTGCGTATTTCTTGGCAATTCCAAAGAACCTGAAACTGATTAGGTATTAATAGGAGACATTCAAAAATTGTTGATTCATTTCAATTGTGTTTTATTGCATGTCTTTAGGTAAAGGATGAAGATGCTTTTCATGATAGAGTGTTTTATGGCTTTACGTAATATAATTATGGCGATTACGCCTAATTACCATCGAACTGAATTAAACACGCATAATGCAACATATTTCGCATCTTCTCCCTTGATGTTAACTTGGTAGTAATTTATGATGTTACAGATTGTATGCGTAATGTGTGTGTGTTATTGTTTTGTGCATCTCGCACTCGTTTTTTCCCTATTCTATCTTTTTTATTTGAATGTTTCTGCGTTTTTTATAGGGTTTATTAATCATGGCAAATTTTTGAAATATTTTAGTGTTTCACTATGTATAGAGATGATATATCAATTTTTATCAACATCAAGTTAATGAAAGAATGTGGCAAGTTCCTCGTTTATGGCTTTCGTTTTATGATTCTATGATGAAAGAAAAAAATGTTAGCAAGATTTTACGATTAACATTATCGTTTCATAGCGTAATTATATGCCATGTTGGTTTATTTCATTATGAACATAAACTCGATAACACGAATAGAAATGTAAGAGTATCAACATTTTAAAATGAAAATTTTCCTAACGAGAGTATTCAAAAAAGTTAAATATTAAATTGTTTCGGGTAAAACAAAAACCTCACCTTAGTCTACTATGTTTTGACGGATGTGAATATTAATAAGTAATACTTAAATAGTTCAAGATCTTTGTCTAGATGTTGCGTTGTTTTGTGGTAATTATGAAACCCTGTTTTGTGTGTATTATGCACGTTTCCCGCCTGTTTTCTGTCTATTTTATTATTGTAAATGATTTTGATGTGCACTTGTTTATCAATAAAAAATACTTTTTGTGTTACAGGTACATTGCCGGGTACAGCTGCAGCTCATCAACTAGTAGTTGCCATTCGTCAGAAATGTACACCCGAAGAGGTGATCAACGTGCTGAAGGACCTGCCAAATCCGCTCTCTGAGGAGGACGCCGACAGCCGCTTCAATCCGCTCAAGATAGATGTCTTCGTTCAGACGCTTTTGAACTTGGGCGCCAAGAGTTTCTCTCACAGTTTCGCTGCGATTTCGAAATTTCATTATGTCTACAAGGTAACGCTGCCCATCTATTCTGAACAATGACTTGTGATATCATTGAAATTACTCTGCAAGCAGTACATGCACCTGAAGGTTTCGGTGAAATTAATGAGTAATTTATTTAGCTAATTGCTATCTTAATTTGTTTAATTTGATTATCGGGTGAAGATCGACATTGCATTCGAATTAAGGACTAATTATACTTTTTTATTCTATAGATTTTGGCCGAGTCTGAGGAAGCCCAAATTTGCATCCTGCGCAACATGTTCGAGCTCTGGCATAATCACCAGCAGATGATGGTCGTGTTGGTGGATAAAATGTTAAAGACGCAAATCATTGAATGTGCATCGGTCGCAAATTGGATTTTCTCTAAAGAGATGGTCTCGGAGTTTACGAAAAACTATATCTGGGAGATCTTGCACTTGACTATCAAGAAGATGAACAAACATGTGATTAAACTTGGTGGCGAATTGACTGAAGCGAGGGAGAAACTTGCTAGGGCAGAGTCCAGTTCGAGCGAGAGCGAAGATGACGAAGATTCGGCGAAGAAGAAGGATAGTGATGCTGAGAAACCCACCGAAGAAATGGTAGAGAGAATGGAGGAGAAATTGGAGGCTGCTCAGGCTGATCAGAAGAATCTCTTTCTTATTGTCTTCCAACGATTTATTATGATTCTTTCGGAACATTTGGTCAGGTGTGACACCGACGGCAGGGACTTCAACACGCATTGGTACAGGTGGACTATCGGAAGGTTGCAGCAAGTATTCTTGAGTGTAAGTTACGCTAATTACCACGTAAATTAAAGGTCGATTGATTTACGCTTTTATCTTTCTATTTCTAGCACCATGAACAAGTTCAGAAGTATAGCTCAACGTTAGAGACGCTTCTTTTCACGCAAGATTTGGATCCACATGTGTTAGAGGTTTTTCAACAGTTTGTGTCCTTACAGTCGTAATTTACAAGAGTGCATAGTGTGTAAGTTATTTTTAGTGATTGGTTTTGAAGCATTTGCATAGAAATGATTTCGTATAATAGACATTTTTGATTAAAGAGTGGTTATGATAGATCTATCCCTTTTTATTTATGTGCTCTGATGCCGTCACCTTTCACCGCACACCATATTTCATTTTTCTAAATGTTTATAGTGCTGTTATATACTTTGGTTGGCAGTTAAATGAAAGTAACAGATAATATCTACAATAAACATGTAAAAGATATTAGAAATTATCCTGTTTTTGCATTAAATGCTGATCGAATCATATCAGATCCTTTCTGATTAATCTCTTGGTAACCTGGCATTTCATTCTTCACTAATTTATACCATGCCATTACATTTGGGTAAGGATTCAAGTTGATTCCTATTGCCTACAAACAGATGTATTAAACGTAAATGGATAGTGCATTAAATAAGATTTGATTACGTCATGCGTTGAAATGGTTGGAGCTAGGGCAAAATCAGCAAGAGTCATATGAGCACCAGCAGCATATTTTCTTCCAGTAAAAAGTTGATTTAATGCTTGCAGACCTTCCCCAATGCGATCTGCTTGTTCTTGACTTGGTGGTGCTGTTCCACTTATTACAGGCATCTTAAAATTATTATTCACATTAATAAGCACAGACCTTATTTATTATTTTATACTACCATGTATGCGGAAAGTCTTTGAAACAGCGTTCCATCAAAGTACAATAATTGATTGACTCTTCCTTCATCCTCCGCACTATCAACTTTGTATACCCCTTCTTTATCGAATTTATCTGTGAGGTACTTCATGATGGCTTTACTAAAATGTTTAAAGTTATTGATTCTTATTAAGTTTGTGGTGAGTTGTGTTGTTGCGAAAATATGAAAAGCAATTTCAATAAATATTAGTTTTAGATGAGTCATTGGAATAAACAATTTTTATTGGATGGATAAGTTCATGGAATATAAAATAATATTCATTGTCGAGATTAATGTCACAACAGAATTCATTTCAAATGTGGTTTTTGGCCTCTTTTCGTAGCTCAGTCGGTAAGACGCCTGACTGTAGTAGTGACAGCGAGGTACAAATTTTGGTAACACGAGTTGAAATCCTGCTGAGGATATATCTAGCAGAATCCTATAGAATTCATTCTCAATAACTGATAATAACCCTGGTAGTTGATGCAGTATAATGGATTGGGGATTAAGTACGGTATCGATAACCGGTATGAAAAAATAATAATGGTTTTATGGGTATATTATTCTTTGATACCAGTGAATTTAATTTGGGTAATGTCATGTGGTTCTTCATGGTTAAGTTGAAAAAGGGATATTCATTGGAGAGCCCTGAGATAATTTAACATACATGACTTCTTATTTCCGGAATGTGATCTCGTTTGGGATAATTTCCTTTCTGCACATTGAAATGTATATTTAAGAGTAAAGTTTACTCAGTGGTTTTGGTAAAATCAAAAGGAATGTTATAAAACAATGAATAAAACATTGGATTAGAGTTTTTGTAAATTGCTTTTTATACGATTTGTTTTTAAAGCGTACTGCAACCGTACTGCCGGATACTGATTAGCAGTTATTGGGACTAAATCTTGTAGGAGTACATATTATATTAAATATTCTCCAGCATGATTTAAATCCGTGTTCCCAGTATATGCGTCTCGCTATCATTGCTACAGTCAAACGGATTATAATATACTGAAATTGCTTTTTTGTGGTTCTGATTACTTTTAGTTTGTGTATTCCGTCAATTCTGTAATATACGATTTTATATATTAAACATCTTTTATATCTCGCAATAGCTTTGGTGTGGCGTATAGGATAAAATATTATTATTTGTATTCATAGAATTGTCGTGCAGAAATTTGCTATAAACTCTAACCGGCTGCAACTCACCGGAAGATGTAAGCCGATACGCGCATGAGGGTATAAAATATGAATTCGCATTTTACCTTTCCCATAAAATGTATCCGCCGTCATCCATCGTCGGAACAGTGTGCATCGGATTCAGCTGAGGAAAGAAAACAAAGATAATTTAAAATCAATAAGCTGTTCTGTAATGACTGCGAAGCAAATTTAATGATTATTTCTTATTTGGGGAAATACTATGTTCATACAAAATAAATAAACTGTGATGTGATGTTAATTGTGAACACATTAATTTTTGTAAGTGCATTGTATTAACAACTAATTAAAATTAATCTTATTGTAAATCATTAAATTGAAAATATCGTAAGTATAGCTTTATGGCAGATTATAATTTCAATAAATAACATAGTCCCATCAATTTTGGGGAAATTGTTCACAACGCACGTTTTCTCAACTTCTTGCGCGGATGTTTACGATTTGCAATTTTCCGCGATTCCGTTCTTTGTACTCGTTGATGTTTTATGAACGCGATGTGATTCATAAGCGAGACACGCACCAATTGCTAGAGCTATAACGAACCCGTATGTTGCTGTATTACTGACGCCGAAATCTGAACCGAAATCTGAAAATTGAAAACTTTCATGCGCACGTAAGCGCAAGTTATAGTTTGTATTGCATTTAATACCAGTTGACCCGAGCCACCTTACAATCTTGTTATAAGATTCACATTACTTTTAATGTATTATGGTATTATGGAATGGTGTCCGGTCGGTCGAAGAAAAAGAGGAAGACCCAGAGGCACGTCGCAGCACAGTGTTAATAAAGCAATGAATAAATACACTAACACTGTGGAACAGAAAATTTCCGATTAAAATGACATTAACTGCATTCGATCAATCACAATTTTCTAAGAAAACGGGTTTTCCAAAATTTTTGAATCGTCGATCATTTTTTTTTTTAATTTCGATTTTAGTGTTTGGCCGAATTTTTGTTGCAATTTGATGTATTGTCCCATAACTTTCGTAATTGTTGTTAGGTCATTTAGCTATCTTGAATAACAATTTGTGAATAAATACCGAAGAAATGTGTAAAAACGTGATTTGTTTATCTTAAATAGTTCCGAAGTTATAAGTTCTCAAAGTGAGAATTTGTGAAAAATTGCAGACGTTGATTTGTACGCATATTCCAAACAAATATACAATTGGAATGAAATGAAAAATGTTCACTTGATTAAGAATGAGTTGCTCAATACCGCACTAGTATTCCAATTTTCTTGACGGATTCGGTTTTGGAGATGGAATTTTTTTAGTCCAAAAGTTGAAACTCGATTAACTCATTTTCGCGACTGCAACAGTTCTAAATGATTCGACTCTCACAGCACGAGGCGAATGCTTGCTTGCTGCGCTGTTTGTTTTATTTTAATACTTGCCGATTATATTTCTTTATAGCATGTTTCCAGTTTGTTGTCTTTTTCAGTAGACACAGAGTGTTAATGTAAAGTTATATCAACATAATAAAAAATTAATTTAGTGTTTTTATTGGTAAACTCAAACTTTGAGATATAAAAAAATTCTAACATTTATGTTAGAACTGAGCTAGGTCAATGCAAGAAATAAAATTGAGATCTTTTATGTTTATTTGATAATATTTTTAGTATTAATTCCATATAATATGGTTCACTGACAAAAGTGTTCTGCCACCATCACTCTCCTACCACAGCCCTGCGACCTAAAATATTTTCCTTTAACGTTGAGACAACCTGACGTGTCTCCTTGCTTCTATTGGTTGTTTTTTATTAATATGTCGAATCACAAATTAAAATACAAAATGAACTAAACCTGCATTATATAAGACATTTTCAATTGATTATTATTTATTAGTTTAAGTTTCCACTTTTATGTTTTTGATTGCCAAGCACCACTTTATTCCTTCCTCAGTATAGTAGTAAGAAATTGTAAACTACGGAAAAGCTAATCAGTGGCACACTAGAATTGAGAGCAACAACTTGTTCAACTTATGCGTGTTTTCAGCCAATTTTTTTACATGAGAGTTTATAGAGTTAGTTAGGACATTCACCTACTCTACCTACGAGTGAGCTAGGGACTGTATGTAAGAATTACCACTAGGGCTGAAAGTTTTCGAAATTACTTGTAGTCATTCACTGACTGTTTGTTATCAATAATAATATAATACATAAATATTCAATTCAATAAATAATATACAATATTATAGCACTATCATATATTTGACAGGAATTCCTAAGTAAATATTCCAACGCGTTTTTGGTCGAAAGGGCGTTGAGAGCATTTACATATGCTGGTTAGTTGAGCAGTAAGCGGTCGAGGGACTTTTCCGCGCGGATAGGAAATGTAAATACAGCCAACGACGAAACAAAGTTAGCGTTAAATTGAAAGCAGGGCTAGTAGCAGAAACAAGTGCAGCAGTCACTGCCCATCCACAGTGGCTTGTTCGTGGTCTTGTAAAGCGTTCGTGAAACTAAACGAAACAATTTCGGTCAAATTTGCATGGATATAAAGCCACTTTTATCTCCTTTATGCTCGTCGATGTCACCCACGAACTAGTGTGATAAGCGTTGTTTGTGCACATTGTTTATTCTACCATTATAGAATTTCTGCTTTACAGGAATACGTTGCGAGTGCAAATCATGCATATGAACTTAACATCAACAATGCTCTTGCTTTTAGTCATGATTTTATTCATTTAAGCTGTAAGTTCAAACAAACGTAGAACAATTTAAAACTTGTTTAATCTATAAAATTATTTAATTCCATGGACGTAGAAATGTTAAATTGGATTCTAAATTTATGGTATGCAAACTTTATTTAATTAGAGGATTTTTTTAAGTTCTACTTGGCCATCATTAGATTGTTTGTTTCTATATGTAGTCTGCAAACAAATTAATTGCTGTTGTAAATACGCGACCTAATTTTATTGGATTTCATTGCTTCAACTTATCTTTTGTGACCTTTTGATGACTTAGTTTCTTATTAGTAAGGGTTTGTCATGACCCAAATCTTTCACTTGACATTTCTTGTGAGTCAGCATGAGTTTCCTATGTAATCTGGTGCAATAT
Source organism: Diploeciton nevermanni (assembly GCA_027575565.1). Taxonomy (NCBI): domain Eukaryota; kingdom Metazoa; phylum Arthropoda; class Insecta; order Coleoptera; family Staphylinidae; genus Diploeciton; species Diploeciton nevermanni. The sequence continues at coordinate 107,411 of JAODIE010016577.1, forward strand.
TATATACCTGTTAAAGGCATGTCAAAGTTCTACTTCAACTCTAATGTATAATTAAATGTATATAGAATTGATTAGGACATAAAGCAGTAATTGACTAAATGTGTAACCAGACCCAATATTACTAAATAGATAATTCTAGTTCTTAAAAAATCAGCGAAGTTTATACAGATATACAGGATTATTCTATTATTAGATTAATGTATTTGTGGCATTATTTTATTTTAAAAAAAAAACCTATCGAATCATTATTATTTTGCATAATGCATGACGTTAAAAGGAAATGGACAGTATGAAGATGGGCATGCATTGTACTTGACGCTGGACAGGCCGGAAACACGCCAAACGCCACGTCCGGGACGCGCTCACAGGACGCCTCTAGAACGTGCCATCAAAAGCGACATGTTCTGCCCACAGCTGCCATGGCAATGAATGCTGGAAGTGGCACATTCATAAATGCACTTCTACGTGGAAGGCTTTCCTCAGTTATTATATTAATGCAATACTAAAAACTGGAAACATTCCGCTTGTGCTTTGAAATATGCACTAGATCATATCAGCTGAAATATATGAGATTTAATAAGTTTGTGAACAATTTGGCTTGTAATTCCAACTTGCTTTAGGTTGGCACATTTAATTCGCGGAGCGCAGAATTTGTGCTCAGGAAGTGCTCATTGCTGTTGGTCATATGCCCATGGTGCGTTGAGAAATAAATGTGTTATAATTATTCATTGTTGGTCAACCGCAATCCGTGCAATCTTTGACGATTATTCCAAAACCCTAAAGTTTATGGATCTATCTACATGAACACTACATTTGCATATTAAATATTCAGGCGAATAAACATGTAGAAAATGGTTACATTTGATGAGTCACGATACTCTTGAGGTAATTTACGTAATGACTCTTGTTAGTATTAAAGAAACATGCTTATTTTTAATTTTGTTGTATTCTTTGTTTGTTTAAAATTGAATTCATATATACATACCTAGTGCATTTAAATATTTTAGAAACATTTCAGAATTGATTTTTGTTTTAGAAATAACGAAGATCTACTTTTGATTTTATAGTCAAGTTCAAAGATCAATATAAGCAATGACTATATAATAATTTTATTATTTATATAAGATAAACATTAAACTTTTAAATTACAGTAAAATAGGACTCTAGAAAACAACTTACCGTCAAACTATGAACCTATCTTGTTTATGCCAAAACCAAGTTTGTCTAATCTTTTTCATATTCAAGAAATTGAGATTCCAAGAAAAATGTGTTTCTTAACTTTTTTTATAATAGAGAATTTAGCTTTTTAAACTATTTGCTACTTACAAACCTTATTACACCAAAACTACTCACTTGATTGAAAAATCTTTCATAAAAGTTTAAATTTGCCAAGTGATTTAATAAATAATTTTTACCAGGTACGTTTTACCCACATTTCTACTTTTTTGTTATCTTACTTACGTGTACTTACAAGTATATGCCATAGAAATTCAATTTTGTACTTGCGTCAGTTACTTTCCAAATTCAGTTAAAACTGCTTACTAACAATAACTGATAGATTATTCAAATGTATTTTGAATATTAATTGTAAATACTGAAACATTTTGTACAAAAAAAACATTTGACTTCTTTGTGTGCCAGTGGGATTTGAATTTCAGTTTTCATTATACTGTATTATTTAGGTAATGCTTTGATTCCTTAATTCAGCACAGTTCTCTTACCTTCAAAAAATCTGGTTTCATCTGTTCGCCTTCCAAAATGTTGACAAATTTTTGATTAAGTACAATGCCCAAGGCATGTGCCAGAAGTAGTACCGCGCGAACTGGTGGACTCGCCGGAAAGAAGTACATGTCAATAGTATTCTCCATTTTTAATGTTTTTGCTCTGAAAACAGTGACATTTTAAATTATATCATTCTAAAAAGCAATAATTTATTTAAACAGTGATTTATATCAAATCTATTTATTGGCCACTTACGATGTGGTCTTTTCATTCTTAAAAGGTACTACAGTTGAGTTATCCATGCAGGTGCAATTCCCCAGTTTGTCAAAATTCTACAAAACTATTTTTTTACAAGAAACAATTTAAATATTAAATCCCAATGTATGTTACTCTATGACTCTTTGAATGTAATTTTCATAGAAATCAATTTTAGTTTCTTTGATTCATTGAGGTTTACTGCTTGATTTCTCACTTGAGAATGCTTGTATTAAACATACACAATTCTTTTATATGACCTTCGAGTTTCCACCTCTGCTTTCCTTTATTACCAATACGTATTATGTCCGTGGGAACTAAAAGGTGATTTTCTGTCATTTTGTTTTTTACCTTTCTCTTATACAAGGTGTAGGCTAAGAACATATACATTGCTTGTTATTGGTAATTTTAGTATACCAACAAAATACATGATATGTTAATTGTCATGGCAACTCTTTGCGAAGCAATACAAACTTATAGAGTATAACTTAAAAGAAAAATGTATAGAAATCAATTAAATAATTCATGAATTGAACTTATTCAACTTGAAATTTGTGTGTTGATTTTAAGATGATAAATTTATCTACATTTATAATTAACAAACTTACTTCAGTCACTATTTAGTTGTCAACAATCAACTCTACCAACCGCCAAAACTCATAAACAACGAACACACAATCAACTCGAACGTTGGAAAAACATTCGTTCTTCTTATATAAGCACGGTTCAATGGATACACATTTTCTAAAAATAACGAAATTATAGCTTTGTTGTTAATGCAGAAAAATATAATCTCGAATGTCCCAGCTAACCGATAATTGTACCTAGTTTATACAAATTGCAAATAAAAAATACGCAATTAAATGAAGTAATTTTTCTATATAAGTATAGCAATTTTTTTACTCAAAAACATGTAATTACTTAGGTAATTGATGTTGATTTCATTTGATTAGCGAAATAAAAATTCGATGATACGCATGTTAAATGTGTTGAATGACAAACGTTTGCATAAATTATATGCCAAACGACATGGCTCTGTAATTTATTTTTAATAGTTAGTTTATGTACGCAGTACAATTTCAGTGCTGGTATTTACATTTCTTTTCAACTGTTATCAAATTGAATTTAAAAAATGATTTTTTTATCAAATCAAAACATTTTATTTTAGCGCAAAAATCTTTTCAGCAATAAATTGTGTGTTTATCAATTGCGACACAAACATAAATTAGTGAATAAATTTTATTATTATGTTGACAAAAATTTACTATGTTGCCTTCTTCAGTATAAGGAAAGACTACAACTCTAGCAGCAATTAACAAACAATCAACAAACAATGAAACTCGAAAGTTAAACCCGAAAATATTTTACCAAGTGACTAAAAGTAAGTGTTATAGTAAAGTTTTATCAATATCTTAAACACTTTGTAACCACACTCAACAATGCTCTAAATTTTATTAGTCAATAAGGTAAAGCAGATTTGTTTTAATTAATAATTGCAAAAATTACTTGGCAAGTCTAATTAGTCAACAATTTTATATTATAAATGTGTAAATTATTTTTTCTATTTGTTGCCAAAACTTTACAATTTACAAATTAGAAAAATATTTTTAAAAATTCTATAAATCTAAAAAGAAGAAATTTTATATAAAAATATACTTGCTTTAAAATACAACTAACAACTAATTTTTATACATTGTACAAGAAATTCCAATACCAATAGCCAGTAGATCGTCATCAATCGATTCAATCATTTTTATTCTATTATAGCTAAACTAAAATTATAACTAAAATTGCTAAAGTTAAACATACTGTACAATCCTAAAGTATGTAACCAATCTGTATGTAATCAGTCTTTGTCTCTCCTAATCTACCAACTAATGTTTTTTTTTTTTGATTTTATATTTTACCTCGACATTCCTTGCCATTACTCCTAATGCCGCACTTTTTTTTCACATTTGCTTCAATCCAATAAATTTTTCAAATACAATACACGCCTTGACGAATCAAGCTTCGTCGCCATTTCGTATCTTCGTAAAACCGAAGTTATCATTTCTAATCCCTCTTGGGAATTAAAGATCAATATTTTTATTAATCACATTCCTAGTTTTTTTTTTTTTTTCATTTTCTTCCTTTATCCATTTCGTTTCATTCAAAACCATGTCATTCTAGTCGTAGTACATCCGTGTTTCTTAATCGAGGCCGGAAGTTCGTAATGATTCAATTTCCGTTGCCAATAGCGCGCTGTAGTCTCTGGTACTTGCCGATAGCGTCCTGCACGAAGCCGGCGGCCTGTGAGAGTTTATCGGGGGTGACGAACGAGCGCATCGTGTTGTTATCAATGTTGGACATTCCGGCAAATGTGATAGTGCAAAGTGGCGTCAGGGAGCATACGGCAGTGGTGAAAATACCACCGACAACCAGCAGAGCAACGCCACCGACAAGAAAGAGACCAATTTTTGCGAAAATTTTTAGTGCAATTTGCATGGCAGTCTAAAAAATAGAGTATTTAACAAGATGTAGCTTGGCCATTATGACTATGAATTTACCATAATATAAATTAGACTTACATTGGCAGCTGGCATCATCGCCTGGACATATTCACCCGCTGGAGGGTAGTTGGTAGGCAGCAGGTAGTTATCATAAGCACTGTTAGGGTAAGTATCAGCGTAGGGGTAAGTGGCATGTGGGATGTAGTTATCAGCTGGTTGTGTGCCACCCATAGCTGTTGGTGCAACAGAGTCGGGCTTCTGCTGCGGATCGGTGGCGATTGAATTCGGGGGCAAGCATTGAACTATTGTGATCATAGCACACACAACTGCTACTTTGAAATTCTTCATTGTGGGTGATCTTAAAGAAAAGTCTAATCATACAGTTTGGAAATTAACACACACTGGTAGTTTTTTATGTGCAATGTTTATTTGAAAAACTTACCTTGCTTGTTGTTGATGGTTAAACTCGGAAAGTTGCTTGAAAACTGGACAACTATTTGCTACCCTCAAAGCTTTATATACCAGTGGAATGGTCAATTCGTAGAAGGCGTTTCATTTCTTTAAGGGTAAATCTTGGAATTTTATCTGGGTTTTTACAACCTGTTTTAAAGTGTTTAGTAGGAGGAAATATTACTTCAAAATACTATAATTTATTTATTACTGCTGTTGCATTAGTGCAACTGTAGCTACAAATAAACAACAAAATATAGATTTTATAAAAAGTATTATTTTTTGTGCGCAAAATTTACAACTTGTCAAAATATTATTGAATTCATACTACATGTAGAGTTTCTGCTGCCATGTCAAGTATACATGAATCTATAGACACGTGCATATCGATTTTGAAAATCCTTTGGTAGAGAATGAAATATACATCGGTACGACGCCAGTGACGGCAAATAAGTTATTTATATGGAAATCGATAAGACTATATAAAGGAGATAATTTTAGCAGATATTCTGAAGATGTTAATATCTGTATTTTATTGATTGATTATTTATTGTTTCTTATTGCATGAAAAAACAATAAGCTACGGAATAAGCAAGGAGCAGATTTTTTACTTCCTTTAATTGACAAAACTCTAAAGATAGTATTTATTTGAAAATCTAAAGAGTAAATTTTCTGAAAATATTGATGTAATGTTTTATGGAATTCACATGAATTATTATTATTATTATCTTTTTATGGTATCTAATGATTCCTTTTTTCTTCTCTCATAAAACCAATCAGGTTTGTTAACAACAAACAAATCTAAATTATTTTCATTTTAAATTTGTATGGAAGTTCGAATTTTATATTGACTGCGTGTATATCTTGCCAGTTTATTTTTGCAGCCTTGCATGGTTACAAAGTGTTGTCAGATGAGTCAGAATTACCTGAATTCAATAGATGTATAACAAAGCCGAGCTAACCTATCCTAGCTTGCAAAGCTACCTACCTCAATACCACATCGCAGCACGCAGGCAAACACAACAAACCGAATGCAAATGCCTCCTTCGCAGTGTCATAAATGCGCTCACTTCTGATAATCCGGCTTATCTTCACCGGCCTTCGATTAAACGGAGGTTCACCTTTTGTGTTCATCTTCGTGGTATCACGATGCAGAGATTTGCAGTTATCTAGCAAATATCTGTCGTCACCAGACGTAATACATTCCAGGTAGTTCACTTTGACAACTTGTAGAACAATTTCTACCGACAGTAGTAAAATTTAGTGCATTGTTGTAGATAGCGGTCATTCATTTCTAGAAATTTGTCTTCTCGATGCAATAAAACCTTCTCGGAAAGACATAATAGGACAAATAAATCACATTGCGCTAGTGCGAATAAGTTCAGAGTGAATTTGTTGTCATGCGCTTTTTTCTCACCGCCGTCCACACGATGTGGGATTCCTTGCCGCAGGACTTTAAATGTGACAGGAATAAGGATTTCAATCTATAATCAATCTGCGTGACCAAGCACAAATCTATTCACGTTCCAGTAGAATAAAATGGGACGAAAACACGTACCAATCTGCAAAATAAAAATTCTATTGAATTTAGCTAGGTATTGAAGATGAATTTTAGTTAACTTTCTGAAATCTCAGCGTGCCTGAGAAATAATAATTGTTACCAACAGTATTGAGGTATGCCTCACTGGCAATAAATTAATATTGATGTTGCAGAATTGAAATGCAAATGTCTGCTGTCGGATGATGGACTGAATAGTGCGCTACGCGCGCGAACGAATAAAAGATGGGAAGGAATCGAAGTGAGCTTTACAACACAAGTCGACACGAAAAACGAGCGGGTAAATGAATGCCAATTGAATTAGAAATATGGAAATTAAATTATTTGCATTCATTTCATTCATTTCGTAGAAAGTAGAGTTGTTTAAGTTGTTGGTATAATTGGTATAACAGAAATATTAGTGATTTGTTTAGTAATTAACAATTAATAGATTTTAAGAAATAATTTTAATTTCAAATTTACATGAAATGTGCTTTTTGAACAACACAAAATTTCAAAGCAAAATATAAGTCACACAACACTCTGTTATTCTGCATTAAATATTCCCAAATGTAATGGTGATGTTATTTTTTTTTTTTTGTAAATATAATACTTAAACGCAGAATTCTTAGTACTGAAACACTTTATATTGAAATAATTTCAGAATTAATTAAACCAATTCAACTCTTGTCGAAATGAGGTTAGTAAGAGTTGAAAATTGTTTATTTGATATTATTATCAGAAAACATTTTATTAATATAATTTCAGTTAATTAATAAAGCTAATGTTTTATTTAATAATGCATCTATAATCTTTTTAGTTTTTCTCAAGTTTAAAAGCTCTATCTTATCGCTTAGGTAAAAGTTATCAACAATTATAAAAAGGGCATATAATGTAAAGGTCGACATACCTCAAAATTTACGACAACGACATTGAATTTAGATGTTATTACTTCTTATTACTTACTTCTAGGTTTTAAATTTGTAAATGCTGCATTTAATTTTAAACCATTTTGCGACACTGTTTCTTTGTGAAATTAATTAATTTGAACTACTATTCTAATAGTTGTATTTTCCAAGTAAAATATGCGTTCTGCTAATTTCTTTAAACCTGGCACATCGCATAAGAACCGCTGTGATTGCAATCTTCATCCAGAAAATTAAATTTTTTGTTCGTACTGGTGGACTTATCAGTGTTATTTCACAGCATACAAAAACTCAGAGTCCCCTCTGAGTCATACAATAAAAAAACTTACTAATTGCCGATTATGTTTACAAGTAAAAAAATTATGCTTATTGTAGTTTTAGTTAATAGAGTTCTGATTACTCTTCCGTTGAGCAGGAAAGACTGTTTAGATTCATTTGATGATGCAAAATATTTTTTACTTCATTTAGACTCAGTATTTGTATTGAATATACATTTATTTGATATTCTTCACATTACTAGTTCACCACTATCAGTTTATTATTACAACGTGTATCGACTATTTTTTGCCTATTATAATCATAGAATCTCATGTATTTTTAAAAACCTATAAATATTTATGTTTCTTTTCTATTTATTATGAGTGGAAAATAGCAATTCTTACCATCCACTTGTATGCTGTGAATAAATTTTCATATCAATTACATAAATTGTAAAATACTTATAGAAACACTTCAATTTTATTATCTTTATAATTTCATCAATATATGATATGCTTAGTGCTTGCCTAGTATAATAGACTTAGTGTAAAAAACAGTCTGTATTGAGTGAATCACAAAATATAATTAGACTTGCTGCTACTTGTTTATATTTATGACTTTAGCTGGAAACAGCGTTACCCAACAATTTTAACTAAGTATTCCCTGACATACACGAGTTGGAAAATATATGCATAGAACAACATTGCTATAAATACAGTGAGTAGATAATAGATAATTTTTAAACATGAAAATAGCATTGCAGTGGAATTAGCGATGTTTATACCTACGCGGTCGTACCAATATTATTCCACCTTTGCGGGTAAGTGTTTCTATAGTATTAACGAAGACAATTATTGCATTGTGATTTATAGCAAGTCTACTTACTTTGTCAAGTGGATTGCATATGGCATGGCCGTCAGCAGCCATACCTCAACTTCTAACTGGTACACGAAATCTCAAAATAACCAAATACGAAGCATCATGGTTGATTGAATTATACATGATTGGATCAATTTTCGGAGGAATTGTAGCCTCGGTGGTTATCAACTACATTGGACGGAGGAAATCCATCATTGCTGGAGTAGTACCTCAGATTGGAGGGTGGCTAGCAATTGCTTATGGCAATAATGTTGCTATTTTATGTGTAGCTAGATTTATAGTGGGCTTTATGGACTCGTTAATTTTCATTGGAGTCCCAATGTATATTGGTGAAATTGCTGATCCTGATATTCGTGGATTACTGGGCACTCGTCTAGCTGTGTCTCAAGCAACAGGACTACTGATTTCGAACGCAATTGGACTCTATACTAACGTATATAATGCGGCGTTATTATTATTAGTCTTCCCTGTAATTGCATTCTCATGCTGTTTGTGGATACCAGAGAGTCCTTACTTTCTAATTCTAAAAGGCAATGACCGACAAGCCCTAAATAGTTTGAGGACTTTGAATAAGAAGGAGATGATTCGAACCGAGTATGATAAGTTAAAAGAAGCAATTGATGCCGAGTTGAAAAACAAAGGACAATGTATGGATTTATTAAGAGTTCCTTATTACAGAAGAGCATTGTTTATTTTAATCACGTTGAGGTGTTTTCAGCCACTAACTGGATTAACAGCAATGACAAATTACACCGAAACTATTTTCATGAAGGTAGAATGTTGCATTTCTCATAAGTTGTTGATTATTCTCTATTATATTATCAAACTTGTGATGTGTATTTTCGCGAGTCTAATTGTCGATAAAATAGGGCGTAAGCCATTGCTGTTAGTTTCAGCAGTGGGAACTGCAATTAGTCTTTTAAGTTTTGGTATTTTTAGCATTTTGGAAAATAAGGGAATTATTTTTATTGCAAAAGGCAGCTATATACCAATATCTGTTTTGTTTCTTTATGTAATTTGTTTTAGTTTTGGCATGGGCCCAATTGCATTCTTGATGTTGGTAGAGCTGATGCCACTCAGTGTGAAATCTTACGCGCTTTGTGTGGTGGTCATTTGTTTCTCCATTTTTGGGACATTGACGTCACAATTCTTTCTAGCTACAAACCAAAACTTTGGGCTGGGTGTACCATTTGTAAGCTCTTCGTTTTGTGCATTTTTAAGCATTGCATTTATTTTGTTTTTTGTACCGGAGACTAAAGGTAAATCACTCGAACAAATTCATGAAGAATTTAAAAGTGCATCAAAGGACAACTAAACTATTTTGTAATAAATTTAACTAGAATACAATTTATTACATTAAGCAAGCATCTTGATTAAAATATTGGTCAAATGTATAAATATAGTAGTAGCAAAATTTTAGATAATAGTGATTCTAAGAACTATTTTAATGCACTGCTAGTTGAATTGCAAAACATAGCGTAGCAACGTAAATGTAGTTTATTAATTTTAAAACTCACTTTATTTCTGTTGGAATAATTGTTTAAGTTGTTTATTGTTCAGCTTCAGTCTTATTACTAACTGATAATTACTTCATGCTTGAAAATAGTTTCTTAACATTATTTCTATATTTGCTATATACCATCGCTTTATATCAAGTAACCTTTTTTCACCTGAACTGACTTTGATATATGGAAAACTAGAAATAAGATATAATCATGTACATGTACACAAATACAAACAGCATGTGTGCAGCAATTAAAGTGATTAAAAAATATTGAAAAAATCCTATAATGTACTTAAAATCGCATTTGTGTGACAAACTTTACTTTACGATGTACAAGGTATTATACACGTAAGGAGAAGTCCCTGAAAGTATTACTTGAACATATCAGTATGACGTAACATTTGTGGATGAACCAAATAAGCATTTTTTCTTTCAAGTCAGTTATTCTTTTGTTTTATTTTTAGCCAGTCTTGCAACGTTATCTAGAGCATTACATATTGGATAGCAACAATGTAAGTACTCGTAATCTACAAACAAGAATGGTTGATTGTAGTGTACATAATTAGTTCAATGTTTGTGGAATGGTAGTCTCAGTTGTTATCAACAATTTGTTAGGCGTAGTTAGATTTTATGTGTTAGACACTAAAAGCAAGTCACTGGAAATATGATTTTCAAGTTGCTACATTATAAAATTTGTAAATTGTCAAAACAAGTAACAATGATACATTTGGCATGCTTTTTATTTCGAGCGTACTGCCACTACTCTAGATACCGAGACACTTGACCTCCATTCCCATCATACGCATTTACTACCACGATTATTAGCGATCATTGGGACTAAATTCTCTGGGAGTACACATGATATTGAATGATATATTCAATATCATGATTTGAACCTGTGTTCTCATAATATGCACTTTGCTTCACTCAGCCGGCTTATCGATTGAGCTGCGGAGTGAGGTACTTGATAATTTTATAATATTGCTTTAAAATTAGATATGTAATAAAATATTTATAAATTTCTTTTCCAAAATAATAAAATCTCTGAAAAATGTATTAAAAGTGTTGGTTTGAGTGTTGAATTTTTATTTTAAAAATTACTATAGAAGAATTATATTTTCTATTTGTCTAGAATAATTAAACAATCATTTTCCTAAAAATTACAATTTTTATAGTTATCACATAATTTAAGTAACGTTTGGAATATAAATAATAATTTTCTATTAATACACTGTCACATTGAAGATGTACTGTAAGCTAAAAGGTAAATATAATTTCAGAATCCAAATATTTTTCTATTTTTTCTGCCATTTTTTGATACTATTTAGAAGAAAGAAATAAAAATTAAGCAAACAGTATTAAAAAACAACAACCATAAAGTGAAATTATTTATTTTAGTTAACAGGAATGGGAATTATAAAATATTTATTTATATTGAAACTGACATTCCAAAGGAATCTTTTTTTATTTTTAAAGCGTACTGCAGCTATGTCGGATACCAACACCGTACTTATTGAGACTGTTATAATATACCTCTAGCAGGATTTAAATCCGAACCTTGAAAATATACACCTCGTTGTTACTGCTACAGATAGACGGCTTACCAACTGAGCTAAGAAGCAGGCGTTGACAATTATTCGACAATTATTGCAAAATACATTTTAGAATATGATATACTGCATAGTTGATGCCGCAATGAAGAAAAAATTACTTCAAATGCTACATATAAATATACCAGTAATTCAAGTCATATATATATATATATATATATATATATATCAATACTATTCAACATTTTCTCATATTTGAACATATACAACAATCTTTAATTCTTCTGGTATACAGCAAACCTTAATAATGCAGCATACAGCAATTCAGAAGCAAGAAGTGTGAAGCTTTGTAGTTAATTGAATTGCACATAATTAAATTAATATTTGGTAGGGTTATTGCATTTGTAATTATCAACTATTTCGGAAAGTGAAAATCCATATTTGCTGGAATAACCAAGTTTATTGCAAGATTCATGAACGGTTTGATTTTTGTGAATTACTCGACTTGTTATATCAGAACTGCTGATTACAAATATGCTTTATAATTGCATTACTATTATTGATCTAAATATTAGAAAATACTTACTTCCTGACATTAAAAGGAAATGATAGACAAGCTTCAAAAAAGATTGAGATTTATAAATAAGAAAGAGATGATGGCAAGTTGAAAAATAAAAGGCAATGTATATATGTATTGAGAGTTCTTTATTACAGGAGAGTATTGTTCAGTTTAATCACATTGAGGTGCATTCAGTCACTAATCCAAATAGCAAACAGCAATGATCAACTACTGATGATAATTTCATAAATGTGAAAAGATCAACTTGAGTCAATCTATTGTATTCTGTAAATCTATTCATATATCATACTTATTTGCTGGTAGCGCTGTAAATATATTTGGTCAAAATTTACTTATTGCTTTCACTGGAATATCTATACTGAAACTGCGTTGGTGCATTTAGCTTTTTGGAAAACAATAGAAACGTTGACATTGCATATCATATTTACATACTACTCAGAGCATTATTTATGTTACATTACTTACTATAGCTGTAAGGCTACCGAATTTATGATGCAAGTAGAATTGATGTCACCCACTGTCAAGTCACAATTTCTTTGTGTCGTAGTTGTTTGTTTCTCAATTTTTTATAGAAGTTCTATTTTGCGCATTTGCGTATTAGATTTATTGTTTTATTTGTGCCTGTAACTAAATGTTCCACTTCAAACCAGTTGAAACATAATATTCTATTTGTTTGATAATTGTTAGTTTATCACTGGAATCTTTTTATGTATTTTTGCAAAACAAGTCATTAAAATTTGATGAAACTGCGTCAACCATTTGGTGTGTACAAGTTTATGGAAAACGATTTACAACATTATCAGTAGTACTGTTTTATTAGAATTGCAGTGATGCATAACTTTATTAGAAATAGAAAGAAATTTATACAAGGAAAGTATTAAAAAACAATACAAGAACGTTGTGACCAGAATCAACCAAACGCAATAAAATGTTTATGCCATCACGCATATTTCAGTATTACGCTACATTTGGTAGTAAATTAATATTTTTGACGTTTTTTAAAATTTAAATGTTTAATTTGATTTACTTTCAGCCAGTCTCATGACCTTATCAAGTGGCATTCATTTTGCGTGAGCTTCAGAAGCAATACCTGAACTTACAGTTGATATACGAAATCTTAAAATATCATGGCTAGTTGAAATATACATGATTGATAAAATTTTTGCTGGATTTTTACCTTTGTCATTCTCAATTATTTTGGACAACGAAAATCTATTTTGGCTGCAGTCTTGCCACATATTGTTGGTTAGCAATCGCTTATGGAAAACACGTTGTCATATTGTGTGTAGCCAGGTTTATAGTCGGATTTACAAATTCTTTGACGTTGGAGTGACGATGCATATTGGTGAAATTGCTGATCCTGATATTCATGGATTACTAGGCACTCGTCTTGTTGTATCGATTACTTCAGGACAGTTGATTGCAAATGTGATTGGTTTGTATGCCA
>JAODIE010016688.1:0-120074 GCA_027575565.1 Diploeciton nevermanni
TGAGAATTTAAATAAGAATTTGGGTTAATTTTTATATACATAACTAATCTGATAAACTAATATATTTAATTAGTTTACTTTTTTAAATAAAAGAAATAGGAATGAATTAACACTTCGCAATATAGAACGAGTTCTGAAAATCTGGAAGAGACTAAACCACAAGAGAAATTGTGGTAATAATTGGAGAAAGAACGACTACATCAACTAAGTAACAGAATTATGGACAACAGTGGAAAAGCTAAGAAGAAAAAGAAAACAGAAGAAAAATACAATACAAATTAACAAGAGGAGCAACAATAAGATGAGCAACAAAACTGGATTAAATAACATTAGAAGGTATCTCAACCAAACGATACAAACGGGGGATGCAGAAATTCTTCATAATTAAGTATTCTAAGCATTCCCGGTATAAACAATTAGTTCACTATTGTTATTTTATTACAATACTTAATAGAAATACTATTTAAGTTTTTTTTCAGGAATTATTTAGGCAAAAACGTGAAATATGTGCGTTTCACGGGGTAAATCGTTCATACATACTCTAATGTTTGTTGTGTTTTACTCTTCTCATAGGATATAGGATGAGGCCCAATGTTAAATACTATGAAATCGTCGGCAGAATGTATTAATGTTGCTTTTTCTTTCTAGGTTGTGTTGCAGGATACGTACGTTTGCGTTAATGTAATGCAAAAACATCTACGATTCTGCGCTTTTTAGCTTTACGGATTGTCTATGAAATAGAGTTACCGTAGGTTATATGCGCATAGAAGTGTACACTTTGATAGGTTTCGGATTTCTTGGGTTGACTAATTAGGCGCCACTTTCGGTATATGCGCCAAGTAAAAAGAACTGCGCCATATAAATATGCAAATTAGTTTTTAAACGGCTTGCGGTATATTAAAATTAAAAATGCGCTAATTACACCTCGAGGTATATGCGCCCAAATATGCGCTAGTTCTATTTATTCATATTGTTAAATACTACGTAACAAAGATACATTATGCGCCAAAATGAACTACATTGCGCTAATATACGAATTAGTATTAAAGTACTATTACCAAAGAAACGTTTCGAATTGCGCTCAGTGGGATAATATGCTTTTAGAGGCGATTGCGCACATCGCCTGCTTTGAAAAGCATTCTATAAGTGCACTTATTCTAATGATGTGTTTTCCCTTATTATTTGTTGTTTTATATGCATTGACCCAAATTTCTTCAAATGTTTTTACCCTATGTGTGTTTTTTTTTGCATTTATTTTTTGTATGTATCCATCATTCCGTTTTAGAACCTTTGCGGAAAACCTGCCTGTTAACCCATCCTTGCCCCTCACTGACAGACGCGTCCACGTCGCGAGGGGTGGGCGTCAATTTTACGCTTATGAAAAATTGATGAAACTAAAATCAAGTGTACAATTGATGGCCAAGTTCTGTCACAATCCAAGCATGTAAAATTATTAACTTACCAATTTCAGAATTAACATGAAATTTGTCAACGAAACAAAATCCAAGTAATGTATGTGTTCACCTAATAAAAAACAACGCAGGAAACCGTAACTACAGAAGAGAACTCTGCAATTATAGTATGTAAAGAAATGTAGCAAATGCCAGAAAGCTTGGTTTTAGGATTAAATTGTTATTTAAAGTTAGTAAAAACAAAGGAATTGTTAATATTTATTTTTGATATCTTGGCTGACTTATCTAAACAATTAACAATTGTGTTCAGACTCATTACAAAAGTGTCTAGTTTACTTTCAGATGTCTGTACCTCTTGATAGAGTGTACAGGATTTAATAATATTTTAATGAATGAAGCAAGTTGTTGTATTTTAAATAATTGTAGAAAAATTGACTTGTTTGTGATGAAATCCTACAATGACTCTGCTTGATAGTTAATTCTTTCAATAGAAATTGTTTTATCGATTAGGGTAAGAAAACTCGCATTTAATCATTAAATTTTTTAATTTTTTGGATTAGAATTCTAGGTTGTAAACTTTTCAGCATAAGTTGTTTGTAGTAGTGTGCCGCTTTTTTAAGTTTGGTAGCATTTTCTTCTGCCAATAAAATTAATTTCCAATGAAAATCAGCAAAATCTTTAGATTATTCTTGATTTTCTGTGATGCAAAGGTGTGACAGGTGCAAAGCAAACTTAAAATCTAATCACGAAAAAAGACCACAATCTGAGGGTATAAATGCTTTGAAAAAGAGTTTATTGAAACTATTATGAAAATTAACTGCTTAAAATAGAAGTAGACAACCACATGATGATCAACCAGAAAATGTTTGCCCACTAGATCTCTTCCTTAATGAGGTATAAGCAAGAAATCTAGAGGAACATGTGTCATATTATTACCTGTCGTTTTAGGTATCATTTATTACATCTTAGAGGATATCAATAAAGAGATGACATGTAGGTTAAAAATATTGTTGAGTGTGGTTACAAAGTGTTTAATATTCATTATGTAGATGAAACTCAACTATAACACTTACTACATATTAATTTGTAGAACATTTTTACTGAAATTACGTCTCTACATGCTACACAGGATAATCTACATAAACGTCAAACGATGTGCAGCAGAATTTGTGCGAGTAATTTCATGTTTTAGTACATTCACGTGCATGTAATCATACATTTGAACTGAATTATGATTGAACTTCTTCTCTCTGGCCAATCTCAATCGAGTCTATCATTTGCAACCGCCGTGAATTCAACAAAATCTTCACATTGTTCAATTCTTCGCCAAAAAAGTGTAGTAAATCGTCCGCTGACTTAGCTCTACCAATCTTTATACACCAATCGAAAGAGAAAACTTACTTAATTTTTCCAACTTTTCTGTATGCATTAGCATTAAAACGGTTTATTAAAATAAATCAATGTTGTATTGTGGGATGTGTTATCTCATTAAGTAAAGTTAGAGTCATCAATTCAAAACTCGGTAATTCCATTAGTGAATGTTTTAAAATAAAGTGCATCCACTCCGCGAGTGTGTTAGTGGCAAGTAGAGAATGCTTTTCTATACGCTTTTAATAAATATTTGCAAAAAAATGGTAGCGTTTCCTATGGCATCATCTCGTGAGTACATAAATCGAAGTCCGAACGCATTAAATCAAGACGGGAGAGTGATAAAACTTGTAAATTCACCTATGTTCAGCATAATGAAGGCTGTAAAAGGAACCTTTGTTCTCGATCACTTCGGATGCTCGAATCATTCGGGTTTGAAAGTTGCCATTTTTGCGTTTTTTCTCAAATATTCAAAATGGCGCCGTGGAAGCACCGCGCTTCATTGGAAGAATCGCGTTCAGATCTTTCAAAGTGCTATCTTGGCATCAAGCGTCGGTCTGCAATGCGCAGACTCGCAGGGTGCCAGATATTGTGGATTGGCTCACACAGACAAAGCTTAATGCAAACATATGAAGTGCGTGTTTTTTAACACACTCTATGCCTAGAGGTTAACGAACACACTATAACTAGTATTTTACAAATTCATTCAGTGCAATTCTGCATTGAACCAACATACAATTTAGTGATACACTTTAGTTAAATAGTTCAGACGTTCATTTATGCATTGTTTTTATTCTATTTTTAGCAATTCCTTTGGATTATATGTACTATTTCATCGGAGCCCTGTTGTTCATCAAACTATCTGGTAATCCTCAATAAAACAGAACAACAGATTATGGAGGAATGTGAAAAACTCATGAACCTAGAAAAAGAACAAAAACTACAAACTCACATTAGCATAGGAAGAAAAGAAGACTGAGATATAGGCTTCTCCTTAGTGTCAGGGACAAGGGATATATTCAGGTTTATTTATGTATTATAAAAGCACACTCATGGCTATTATTTTCATCAAGGTACTTTGTTGTGTAGCTGATACAAATTAAATTGTGCTTTACTATTCTCCTAGAATATAGTATGAAGCTTAAACGTCAACACAATGTGCACACGGTTCTCTTTTTGATAAAATTTGCTGTGTAGTGTCACTGGTTACTATATGTTTCACACTATGTACAAACATAAGGGGTAGACAGAATCTACGTCCAATAGGCTTGCAAAGAGATTTCAATCAATATATAGGCGGTCTTAGTTGCGTACGGCGAATTTCTCATTCTTCATCGGGAATTTACCACCTATCGGTCCTATTATCTGCAATCAGTAGATCTTTTGCTCACTTGTGACTCTTTACAATTTTAAAATTGAGAGTTTGGTAATTATGATCAAATTGTGTTCTGAAAGATTTATTAAATAATAGTCAAAGCAATAGAATTTAAACAAAAAAAATCACTTGAAAAGATATTGGATAATTTCTTGGGCAAGTTACTCAACTTGATAATTATTTTTTGAATGTTCTTCAGATTAATCTACGATTTAGAAATGTAAGTACTTAATAGACGAGTCCTCAACTCACTTGCATTTTCTCAAAACAATGTTTTCGTCAGAAGATTTTTTTAGTAAATTCACCACACCAAAGCATATGGTTACGTTTATAGTTTGGCACGAGTTTAAGTGAAACTCGTTTGCTGTCATGACTTCATCCTTATTCAACCAATATCAAATGATTTGTGACAAAAAGAAGCCTCTACACACACCTTTAGAGCAGCATGCTAAAGTCAATAGAATATATGTTTTTACTTATCAACATTAGGTTCCACTGTTGTTAATACCCTTGAGCGTCACAACATATCCAATAACATCGACCTTGAAACCTTTGGTTGCTTCATCGTGAAATAGCTAACTACGCCTACAACATGGACGTATTCCACTTTATATATAGAGAGAGAAATATAAAAGACTTGAAATTGGCTTTATGCAACAATCACTTGAAAGCGATTATGTCTAGTTTAATTGCATAAATTTTGACAATAACTGAAAACTCTTGCTAACCAGAGGCTCAGAATTTCAATTTACACAGATTGGCAATAATTAAAATCAGTTTTGTTCTATTTATGACTAATTACATAATAATGATAACAAAATTTATTTCTTGCAATTTGAATAGTTCAGTTTCTTGGTTAAAAAGTTTCGGTTTTTTTTATCAGTTAGACTGACGGTATTATGTAAATAGCGCATATCCCTCTCGGTAATAAAAGTCTTTACACTGTAAGGTTTTGAAGAGTGCAAACGTATTCGAGTTAGTCCAAATCATAAAATGCCGAAATTAAAGAAGAATCCGTTAGGAATCGTGCAAAGTAGTGCTTATTTTTGTTAAGTAATTTCCTTTGTCTTTGGGTTATTGCTGTAGGAACAGACAAGCCAAAAATTCGTAGTTGCAGATCAGATGCGGGCGTCAAGACTAATAATTAGTGTTAGAAAGAATTGAATAAAAATATCATTCATTGAAGGAAATTTATTAAAGCTAAGAAATAGCTATCTACTAAACTGCCGACTGTCACGTCCGCCTTGTCTTCCTCTGCCGCCTCTACCCCTACTGTTACCGGCTTGCCTGTACGTGTTTGTCTTCTGTCGCTGTTGTCTATCTCCAGGTTGATTCATGCGATTGTATTGTCCAAAACCACCACCCCCATTTCTCTTCATTGATCGATCGTGCTTCGGAGCTGCCACCTTTAGATCCACAGCCGGAGGAACCCTAAATCCAAAAGAATTCGCCACCTTTTGAAGATCCAATGTCGTGATATCGAAAATTGTTTTTAAATGATGTGAGTCATATGCCCGCACATATGCTTTAAACGCCTCCTTCCCAGAAACATTGAGAAAGTAATTCTTTCCGATCAATTCTTCCAATTGCAGTTGAATATCTGCAATTTTACTCCACGAAAACTCAAATTCATTAAGTGGAACCTTTGCCTGTTTTAAATAACGAAGAAAACCCAATTCTTCAGGTCTAAGCATAAGCAATGCATGACCCCGTGAGCCTTCGCCGCGAGCTGTTCGTCCTACACGATGAATATACTCCTTGGGATCATCTGGAGGATCAAATTGAACGATCCAGTCGACTGAAGGAATGTCTAGGCCTCTCGCAGCAACGTCGGTACAGAGTAGAATACCGGATTCAGCATTACAGAATTGAAAGAATGTTGTTGTACGTTTTGTCTGCTTTTGTTTTCCCTGTTCAACATGCCCAGTTAAGTATAAAAAGAACATTTTTGATTCATTGACTTACATGAATGCACATCACTGGCAAATCGATGTAATTAAACAATTCGTGATGAAATTTCACAGACATACATGAACTAAAGAAGACCATCACCTTCTTCTTTCGGTTTTTCTTGAGGAAAGTGAAGAGGACAAGTAGTCGTTTCTCCGAGGGACACACAATGTATCCTTGTTCTAAACCGGATACAGTGGCGAGTTCTTTGCTGTCATCAACACCAACATAGACTGGTTCTTTTTTAAGTGCTAATGACGTAAGTGCCTCAGTTTTCTTACTCTGCGTGGCACTGAAGAGCATAGTTTGACGACGTTCTACAAAATAAATCAGGTCAAATTTTATTCTAGTCAGTCGTAGTTACACCTTACTTGGAAGTAAATTAATGATTTGCTTCATTTCCTCTTCAAAACCAATATCCAGAATACGATCAGCTTCGTCAATGACCAAGCACTGAAGATTTTTGTACAGAAAATCCGCGGTATTCTGTAAATGATCCAGTAACCTTCCAGGAGTTGCAACCAGTATATTTATACCTTAAATAATTCACAATGTAAATATATCACTTGACAATAAGTTATTAAAAACTACCTTTTGATAACTTTTGAGCTTCCGTTTGCCGCGATGCACCACCCATTACTAAACCATAAGTATGATGATGATGCGTCATTAATTCTTTTAACACTCCGAATGTTTGCATAGACAACTCTCTTGTAGGAGAAATGATAATAACGCCAGTGCCATTTCTAGGCATAAATTTCAATTTATAAATCAATTCAACACTAGGAATTAGAAAAGCGAGTGTTTTGCCAGAACCAGTTTTAGCAGCACCAACCAAGTCACGCCCCTCCAGGAGAGCAGGAATTGATCTGGCTTGAATTTCTGTAAGAGTAGTGAAACCCATGTCTTCAATGCCTTTCAGTGTTTGCTCACATACATTGTCAGAGAGTGAAGCAAATGTACAGTTACTGAGAATTTCAAGTCCAACTGAAGATCCAGGCACTAAAAACAAAAATATATATATTTGCATTACATAAAAGTAATTCCAGAAAATGTTCTCAGTGTGTACAATTAAATCAGTTATAAAGTAAGTTCAAAATCTCAACTCAAAATTTTTCCATTGAAATGAAAAATATCCAAGGAGTATTTTCACATTCGCCTTGTACTCATCATTAGAATAATAACGATTAAATATTGCAACCAGTTAATCATTTAAAAATTAACTTACATGCTTTCTTTTCATCATCATTTTCCTGTACAAGTTCCTCTGTTGATACATTACAGTGATCAGATTCTTCATTTTCTTCATTGTCCAGATTTTCAAGATTGAGGTCAGCTTTTTTCTTGTCCTTCTTTTTCTCTGAAAACAATCAATGATTAATAATTTGAATTATTAAGAGTGTAGATAATAAAAGTAAATGAAATACTTATTGCTGGCCCATTATCCTTTTGTGCAGGCCTTTTTTGTGCTTTTACTTCTTCTTGTGTAACTAAATGTATTCCATTACTTTCTGTTTTTTGTTTCCTTTTTTCTGCAATTTCAATAAAATAAAAATCAAAAATAAGCCTTAATTAAAAATCAGTACCTTCAATTTCATGTTCTTTCAACTTAACTAATTTAAGTTTACTCTTCTCTCGTTTCTTAATCTTACGCATTAGAACCTTCTCTGGAAGAGACATTTTTTACTAATCCTTAAAATTATGTCTTACAATTAACAATGCTCAAAATAATTTAAAGCAAAGCATCTAACAGAATTATCAACCGAAGTTAACACGTGCCAAGTGTAGCATTGGACAACAAAATATTCCAGGTTAAGGTCTTTTACTTTCGCACGAGATCAGAGAGAAACCTAAAATAAGAAGAATGAGTTTAGAAAATAAAAAACAAGAACTAAATAAATATATGTTAATTTTTTTTAAAATTACCTAATAAAAATTAACACTACCCAACAGGCTCATAACTGTTTAATTAAGATTTACAACAATTCAATCTTGCTAGACCTGATTTTTGTTGTACATGATCATTGATGAACCAACACAAAGCTTCAGGGCGCGTCACAGTTCACAAGTGTCGCTAGTGTCACTTCAGTCGACGCTCTGCAATCGCGGAGGGGCTAACAAGAGCTGCTTCACTAGGTCGAGTCGTAGAATAATTAAAGTAGTCACTGTTTGGTGACGAAATCTTGTCGGAATTCTCATGGATATTCACGAAATTGTTTCACGAGCATCTGCGCCCAACAGCCCATATAGAGCTGGAATAGCTGTACAACTAAGTGACCGCAGCTAATGTATGCATCCTGGTGAGTGTAGTCTGCGAGAGGTTTGCAGAAAATGAGCACAACGCATATGATGCCCATCGTCGGCAGTAGCCCTAGTTGCTCTTTCCGCCAGCGGCTGGAGGACCGCCGATCTCGTCTACTTACGCAACGGATGGAGCGCTATAGGAAGCCCGACAAACCTGAAGACTTTGTTCTCTATGAGGATTCTGACAGTGATGATGAGACCTTGCCTCTAAATAAACAGAGGGACATTTTGCGGACATCCAACAACTTCGTTGACTACATCCGTACCAGGGAGATGATGACCAAGGATATTAGGAGTATTAATAAACACTATGGCACTAGGCACATTTTAACACATGAGATGTTCAAGGAGACACCCATCACATTAGGAAATATGAACAAAGTGTTTTGTTCTAAGTGGTTGAGTGATAGACAAGTTGTCTTTGGTACAAAGTGTAATAAGGTAGCATAATAATACATTAATTTTTATTTAATAACTAATTTTCAAACAAACCTATAGTTAATGGTTTATGATGTAATGACACATTCACTGGATCAAATACCATCTCTAATTAGCTCTGGAGATGTGGGTGATGCCCAGACTTGTGGCATACACTCAGTGCAAATTAATCCATCCAGAACATTGCTGGCTACTGGAGCAAGAAACACCTGTGATATTGCTGTTTATCGACTGCCAACATTAGACCCAATTTGTGTGGGTGAAGGTGCTCACAAAGATTGGGTTTTTGACATGTGTTGGCTGGATGATGAATATTTGGTATCTGGTTCAAGAGATACCAAAATGGCATTGTGGAGAGTACCACCAAATGTTGTGGATCAAAATAGTGATATACCTCAACATAGAGCAGTAGCACCAGTTCATGTCAAAGAATGTAAAACGGCAACAAAAGTAAATTGTTATGTTAAGGCTGCTGAGTTTAAAGTTAATATAAAATTATCTTTAAGGTGCGTGCAATAGTATTTAACAAAGCTTATGATGAGATTGCGGGACTGAGTCTGAACGGCTACATACACATCTGGAGCGCGGAGACCTTCAAACAAAAACTTTCGAGGAAATTGCCCTCGTCGCAGGAGAACGTGTGTCTTGCGGTGCAGGAGAATGGGTTGTACGCAATTGGCTGCCGGTCATATACACTGCTGATGGATTGTCGCACTCTTCAGCCGATTAAGAAAATTTCGTCAAGATACTCCGGCTGTGGCATTCGGTCTGCCAGTTTTCAGGGAAATGTGCTTACGATCGGCACAGGTCTTGGAATGCTTATGTTCTATGATCTAAAAGCAGGCAAATACCTTGAATCTAGTATAAATTCTTCCAGAACGGTTGTTCTTAAAGCCAGTAAAGGATTTGTGGTAAGGTCAATGCTACAAATGCTTTAATTGAGCCATTAATTCAGTGCTTTTTAGTATCCCGATGATGAGTATGTAGATAATATACAAAATATCAAATATGTGCCAGCCATTTACACCCATTGCTACGACTTCAGTGGCACGCGGCTTTTTACCGCCGGTGGACCCTTGCCTGCCACCCTGACGGGAAACTATGCCGGTTTATGGCAATGAAAACTGGTGTGCGTGTTGTGCTTTGAGTATTAATTTATTTTTCTTTATGGATCTTTTAACTTTAAGCTAGACTGATTATGACATCACATAATTTTTATAATAGTGTCATAACACATAGGACAGTGCAATACACTTAAAAGCATTACTGTAAATTTTTTAGCGGAATCGATTTTTATTCTTTGTATTGTGTGAGTTATATTTGATTGGCGATGAAAGAAATATTAAATGTTGTAAACTATGATTGAAAATCAAGTTTTGTGTGAATAAAAAATGTGAAAGAAACGAAGTGGTGGATTCGGCTACTTTCGTAGACTGAAAAGATCTGATCAGTATTACTTCTCTCTTCCTTTTCCGAATGCGTATCTATTGGTTTGTCTCATTTTCGTGATCACAGATACTAGGAGCAACAGAGCACGCAAATTGAACGCTTCAATCATAACACAACAAAGATGAAAACCAACGTCACCCACATGCTAAACAAAGACAATCAAGATCGAACAGGTTAATGTAGTTTACTCCGTCAAACTCTTCGCTGTTTTGCGTCAACTAATTGAAAATCGGGGAAATCTACCTAATTAATTAGGTAATTAACATTATTGCAAAAAGGACGATACATCACAGTAGATTAGACATAGCCAACCTATAATGGAAGCCAATACTGAAGTAAGTCTCATAAATAATCTCCTTTAGTAATGACTAATTTATAATTATTTGTAATTTTGAGGAGATTGCAACGCCGCCCCCAACAGTAGAAAGCCTTAAAGACCAAGGAAATGCGGCTGTTAAGAATGGCAAATATGAAGAAGCAATGTTGCATTACACCCATGCCATTAAAATGGACCCAAAGAACTTTGCCCTGTACAGCAATCGCTCTTTTGCATTTCTCAAGCTCAAACAATATGCTCTTGCTTTTGAAGATGCTCAACAGACTATAATGTTGAAGCCAGATTGGGCAAAGGGCTATTTCAGATCTGGGGAGGTAGAATTTGCCACTGAGCACTATGAAGATGCACAGTTATCTTATGAGATTGCCTTTAAACTGAAGCCTGATGATTATAGTATTTATGACTGTGTGGAGAAAGCAAAAGGGGCAAAGTTAAAAGAGCAGAGGAAAGACTCACAGGTTCCTTGGGTTGCTGCAGGTGTTGGAATTGTAGTGGGAGTAATTATATTGATTGCTGATTATGCATTTACTAACAATCCAACTGTAAGTACTCTTTTAAGTCAATTATTATTACTAATTTATATCTATTCTAGCATCCTTTAGTTATGGTTTTTGCAACAATAGCAATTTCTTTGCTTGGGTACATAATTGCAAGAGGTTTGCGAGCATTAACAAAATCCCAGAAGATAAGTTTAACTGAATTAAAAACTCAACCAATTGATGGAGATGATTCTCCTGATGCAGAGGAGGAAAAGAATGGAAAGATTCGCAATAGATATACCAAATCGCAAGCCAGACTACGGTTTAGAAAAGGAAAATTGTAAATTATTAATATTTTTAATTCTTGCTTTCATTGACAATGAGCATTAATGTTGGTTTTGTGCAAGAAAAGTACTACACATTGTGGTTTAATAATTAAATGCATTTATATATTCTTTACATTATGTAAAACGTGTGATTTGTGATAGTATAGTAATTTACGGTTTTTTTTTAACTTGCAGAATTGGTGCATTCAGACGGCAAACATACTGTTTTGTCATGATGAATGTGATGTCAATGTAAATTATTAAGTGATCTTCATTAATTGATTAAGGTTTTTCGTTTGTTGGTTTAAATAATAAGTTGATAAAATATTTAAATTTTATTGCATACTTTTGTTAATTAACAGTTAGTTAAGGTTGTTTGAACTGATTAGCTATCAACTCAGCTTTTCACATTTTAATGACTAATAAACTATTGATTAATCTTTTAATTGCGTCGAACTCTCAACGTTACTCTAATCGAAAGTAATTTGTTTGTAAATATGGATGAATTCATATACTTGTTCTCTCAAAGTTGCAAGAAAAAAAACGAAATGCGAATCGTCCGCTTCTCACAGGGGCGGCTCTGCGAAATTAATTTTCAAATGCATTAAACAAATAATGACTGCTCTGAATTTGCGCATTACGAGTACGCCGCTGCCATTGCCGTTATAGCAATAAGCACGTTGTATGAGGGAAACGAAATGTTTTTGCTAGCCGTGTCTGTCGCATTCGCAATCCTAGCAGTTCGCACGGCCGCGACTACCATACAGGCGAACTTGCCTGTGTTGCACTATGCTTGTTACCAAACATACTGCATGTTGTGGCAGTTCACTCTGAAGTCTCTCCAAATGCATCAGTTAATTAGAATCGTCGCCAAGATGCACGATGATACACAGATGCCCATGTACTGGTTAGCGGCATATAGCATGGTTTGATAAACGACCGCGACGATTCGAACCGGTGTTGTTAACGTAACACTCGGTGAAGGAGCAGTCAGTATAGGAATACAGTGCGCTCGGTGTGCGGCGCGCAAGGCGGAGGTTTTAAACGCGCTGCCGTCGCGGTCCCCCGTCTAGTTGCCTCTCAGCCTGTCGTCAGAACGCACGTATCGCGCGCTCGACCAGCGTTCCCCGGAGAAGAAGATACCCGTACGTTCTCTGTGTCTGCCGCATCGCAGCGCCGTTAACTCCGTTTCATTCGCACGCACGTAGCGTTGCCGTATTCTCTTCACACGAGCACGTGAATCAGCGCCGCTGCCGCCAGCGCCACCCCGAACACAATTCTAGCGTTAGTGGTATCAGTGTCCCACCGCGCCAGAGCTGTGTCCCCTTAAACCAACATACACGTGCTGCTCCTGTACGGATATCAACTATAGGTGTGGTGGTGTCGTGTATGTACACGAACATCGGCGGCGAGACTGGAAAGTTCTACGCGCGGCCGCGCTCACTCTCGCCAAACATCCACACACTCATCCATACACCACCACGCAACGCAAACAACTCGCACATAAATGCGCGCTGCGGCCGAAACTGGCTTTTCACAATTTTCCATTTTCTCGCAGCAGCGCCGGAACGATGCTGGGGCACGGGCGTGCTCGCTGAACGTCAGTTAGTGTCCGAAGGAGAGCGGCGCATTTCTCCCCGGCGCGGTTCTTCCGCGCTGCGTTTTCCTTTTCTTGTTTTTCGTTGTTGTTTTTTTCGCTTTGGTTGCTTCCTTTCGCTATTCAATTTTGACGTCCGCGCCGAGGCATGGATCAGGCGAAGCCAGCGACGAGCCGATTATTCGTCACGTCCGCGATTGAAACCAGGGACGAACTAGAGGAGGTAAATATCATTTTTCTCCGACGTTTACGTTTGGCTGCCATTCTGTCGCCTTTTCGGACGCGCAGCGCCCGCTGGCTTGTGGGACGGGGCGGCCATTGTGGATCTCGTCTCCTGTCTTCCTCTAGCACGCGTCGTCGCGCCGTGCCCATATTTTCGTGGCGCTAAATTTGAACTGCGACTATGGCATGACAAACTAGTCGCAATTGTATATTTGAAATTCCTTAATCTTCTTGAACCTACAATGCCTACTTGTCATATGCGATACTAATCTGTAATTTTTTAGAAATTGGAGCGTAACTACTTCTATGTGCAATCATTAACATCCGGTCTAAGTGATAAGGAATCCCATGAAGCTCTTAATAATGCAGCGCTCAAAGACAAGGGCCACGAGGAGGTCTCCTTCGGCCTGTTGGTCGGCATTCTCACAGAACCGCCAAACGCGACGAAACTTTACCGGGACTTGACACTCATCACACGAGATGGTTTCGGATTAATCCTCGCCCATCTATCTCAGTTAGTTCTCGAACGATATCTACGTTTCTGCGAATCTGCCAAAGCTCAACTACTCTGGCTTCTCCGGGAGTTCATCAAGAATGCTGTTTGTAACGTAGAGACTCTCTGCATCAACCTGATGCGGCATGCAGCCGGCGGAGATATCTCTCAGAAGAATATTGTTCTAGTTGATACGCTTCTAGATATTTTTATTGAACACCGATCGTGGTTGGAAAAGTCTCCTGTACTTCTTCCTTCTGTAGTGTATACTTATCTCAGACTTATTGAGGACCATCATGCGCCGCAGCTCGGGGCATTGCGCGCTAAGGAAGTGGCGTTTGTTGTTGGTATGCTTCGCGACAAGTTTCAAGAGTGTGCAGTGATCGGTAGAGACCTAGTGCGATTGTTGCAAAACGTGGCGCGAATTCCGGAGTTTGATGCGCTGTGGCGTGACATTCTCATGAATCCTAAGATATTAAACCCTGCATTTACGGGTGTCTTACAATTACTGCAGACACGTACATCGAGGAGGTATCTGCAAAGTCGTTTAACTCCTGAAATGGAGCGGAAATTGGTGTTCTTGACGTCACATGTTAGATTCGGCAACCATAAACGTTACCAAGACTGGTTCCAGAGACAATATCTGGCGACTCCCGAGTCGCAGAGTCTTCGATGTGATATGATCCGTTTTATTGTCGGTGTGATTCATCCTACGAACGACATGTTGTGCTCAGAGTTAATTCCGCGCTGGGCAGTTATCGGGTGGCTGCTAACAACGTGCACCAGCGTTGTCGCGGTTTCGAATGCAAAGTTGGCATTATTTTACGATTGGCTCATTTTCGATGGTGAGAAGGATAACATCATGAACATTGAACCCGCTATACTCGTCATGCACCATTCGATGCGCTCACATCCTGCGGTGTCGGCGACGTTACTGGATTTTTTGTGTCGAATAATTGCAAATTTTTACCCACCACTTGCCGACAAAGTACGGAATGGTATATTTTCCTCTCTCAAGAATATTCTTGATAAACGAGTGCTACCTTCGTTGTTACCTCTGTTTGATAATAATAAACTAGACAGGGATTTAAGAACAATGATCAGGACGACGTTTAAAGAGTTTTGTGTTCCTCCACTGATGGAATCATCGTCTCGCTGTGATGATAACAACTTGTTGGATGAACCATTCAACAACCACTTACACGATGGTGATGAGCCTGCGTTTAGTGATGACGAAGAAGAACCACCAACGTTGCCTAATCCGGAGGATGATACAGACGATGATGATCTTCCCTTGGCGAAAGTTAGACTTAAAGAGAAGATTAATGATCGCGATAGTTTAATTGACGGTCCGCTTAAATTAGCTATATCTCGTCTTCAGACCGAGAAGGACCTCGATAAGCGATGTCCGTTGACTGAGGCACTAATGGACCACATTACTGAGCTGGATGACGAGTCAGAAGTGATTCCGGCTTTGGCAAAGACTTTATGTCCGATTCTCCTTGGAGGCGAGGATGTAGAAGGTGGTGTTGTATTCCCAGTAGCGTTTAGTGAAGACACGCTGGCGGACAGTTTGAAATCTCCTATTTTTGTGATCTTTAAGGTACTGTATTACCTCTCTAGCTCAGATGATTCTGGCAAGCACGTCCTGATGAGACTTCTTGCCGAACTGCACGCACTGAATAACAGTGTCGGATATCTATTACTCTACTATCTCAAAGTAAAGCAGACGCTTAAAACCGATCAAAAACTAGAGCAGTCTAAGGTGAACAGTCTGAAGACGAGCATCTACAAGGAGTTTGCACACAATGTCGAGAAGAAGATTGACAACTGCCTCTACGACGATTTGAACGCATGTCACATGCATGAGACAAATCTCATGCTGTATATTGTCCCAGATTTGTACAAGGACTATAAGCAGCAGACGGTCAACAATGCGCAGATTCTCCGCGTACTACTTTCGAGTATAGATCCCAATCATTTGCAAGTGTTGATAGGCCGAATCATGCAAGGCAGACTGCAAATGTTTAAAAATGACAGTCTGCAAAACTTGCTCAAAACCAGTCTTACCTGGGAGAGTATAGAGCAGATGTTTTTGTGGCAACTAATTCAAGCACATGACATTGCCTTGGAGACGATTATGCCGTTAGTGGCTCACCTGGACTACAAGCAACATGCGGAGGCGTTGACGGCGATCACGTTGATGTTGAAACAGGAGGAACCAAGTGCGGATTTTATCAAGTATTTGTTCTCGCGGGACGTACGCGAAGCAAGCGACCCGCTGTTGTTCACGATGGTGAAGCACTGGTGCGAAGGGCATATGGACAAAGTGGGCGAACTGCTGGCCAGTTTGTTGAGCACAAGGTATCCAAATACCTCCCCGAACAAGCGGAAACGTACAGGAAACAAAGGTCTTAGCAGTACTGTGCCTAGTGCCGATCAAGTTCTGGGTCACTTGGATCAGCTGCGGGTGAAATGTGAGCTGCATAATGCGTTGGCGTTATTTAATTTGGATTCGGTGCAGAAGGCGCTGGTAACAGCGCAGAACAATAGTACGGATAGTCAAAAGAAGCAATTTGCCGAGTTGTTTGCGCTAACCGAGGAGGAGGAGAGTATGGCGAAGAATAAAGGACGAGGGCGAAAACCTGCTGCCAAAACGAATAAAAGGAATGCAAAGGAAGTGATTTCGGAGTCTTCGGAGGAGTCCAGTGAGGTAATAATCGTGATTTAAATCTAGGTTTATTCTAAAATCTTTATTACCCTTGTTTGCTTTAGGAGGAGGAGATAGTGAAGCCGAAGCAAGCAAAAAAGCGGAAAAAGGTGATGTCGGACAGTGATTGACGGAAGCGGGCGCACAATGAAACTGACACTGCCTTGCGAGAGCGCACCATTGCCGCCGCCCAGCTGCACGCGGGGCTGCTATTTCGACAGGCCGTCGCCGCTCTTGTACATTAATAGTTCGTACGTTTTGTAAATAATTGTTATCTCTGTTAGTCAGCCTGTTGCTGTATTATTTTTTCGCATATTTTTTATGAGTATGTATATTGATTAAAAAGTGAGCGCGACGGTGCCGCCGAAGAGATGAGCGAATGTTATGTTTGCTCGATTTTCCATAATTGTTGATATAAAACGAAATTGAACATTCATTGATTATACGATATGTAGTGATTGAGTTACATCCCTGCACGTAAAATGCGTTAATGAAGAGAGTCGAGACGCAGATGCTATTTCAGTGAATAATGAAAAAAGAGAATCCGCGAATATATATACTGAGGCATTGAGCTGTTGTACATATAGAATTTTGTAAATATATTTATAAACAATCTCGAAACATGTGATAGTCGATAATAATAGCTTATGAAAACTGCCATGCCCATGTAGATTTAGCTTGTTTTTGTTTCGAGTGTTTTTAAAGAAAATTGATGAGAATTTATTAAGTAGCTTACGATAAAACTAATTCTGCCTCTATTGGACTGAAAATGATTTAAAATAAATGATTAGAAGTTTCGTACGTCGGGGCAATTCAGATAGAATCATAAACAGAATTCACTAACATTGCAAGCTTTACCCTCATATACATTTTATTGAACGAACATAGATGCCGCACCAATGATTAAAATTAAGAAGCAAATGCAAAAGATAATAATAAATCCAAGGTAAAATGTTCACAATTCAAGCGCGTTGTATGATGTTCTAAAGTTCCGCGAATGCACAACTTTTTTTACGCGTTTTTGCTTGATTTCCTAAAGTATGGCATCAACTTTGAGTTAAAATTCGCCTACATGCGGCTGATGTCACAATCATGCGCTACTCTTAGACTTCCACATCTAATTTCTAATTATCTCGCCGATTAATTGACCCTGGCGCCTAAAACTTTAAAGAGAGATGCTTGCATCACTCGGCCAAGGTTGGGTTGATATTGAATATATTGTGCATGTAAATCGTATCCAAAACTTTAAGGACGTAATTCCGAAATTGGTATTTCCTTTCATCTCTGCAATAAGCTGTCATCAACTAGTATCTCAATTGCAATGATTACCGAGTTTCGGGTATATCGACGAATGGTGACCTGCGAATGCCTCACAATCAGGCACAATTTGCACGCCAGCAGAATCCAGCACAAGTGCCCGCGGCCAAGATTTTACGCTCGATTGCATCTGTACTAATGCTAATGTGCGTTATACCGCCACTGCTGTTTTCGCCGCCGCCGTTCCAATGCAATTGCTGCATTGCAAACGGTCTTGTGGTGTACGCCGGCTATTGATGACGGTTTTCCGATTGGGAATTGTCTCCAATGGTCAGTTAGCAAGTGCCAAACTAACGCGCATAACTTAGGAAAATTCGGCGCAACTTTATGAACAGATGGCTGCGTTCGGATTGCAGTGTTCGGCAAAGCAAATGCGGAAACTTTGTTGCGAGTCGGACTCGAGCAACCGAAAACTCAACTTGACAAGTAATACAACTCCTACAAACAACGGCATCGACAACTTAAGTTTTTAGGGCATTTTTAGCCCTTTCAGTACAATGTGAGTAAGGTAAAAAAAGCGCAGTTGTGTAGTCTCTTCAAAGTTTTCCAAAGTAAGGCAAAGTAACTTTTTCAATTTTGTGTACGTTACAAAGTCCAGTCGAGTTTAGAATGGAAATTTTGCTGGGATTGCAGTTTTTAACTATCAGGATAAAATCATGATTGATTTTAGTTTTTGCCATGTTTTTAACAATTTTTATTAATCATAACATGAAACTGTTTTGTATAGTGATTTACTGCTAAATATTGCAATTCTAGCATTTCGTATTCGATTACACAACAAGGCTGAAAGCATCTGAAAGGACTGAAAGAAAAATTTATTACTACTTCTTAGTTCGTGTGGCGTCCGTCTTGTACGTACGCAGAATAAAAGAGCGATCGACTGCATTCTATTTAATAATGTTATTTACGCCACTGCGAGACACCGATTCATCCGCAAAATACAACCCGCTTCGAATATTGGTTACGGGTCATTGCGTCGTCGGTCTGAGTCGTAAAACCACAAAATGCCACAAAAGAATCGCTCATTGCGATTCATCTTGCGTGCCAAAAGTAGGCTGGATTGAACTAGGCGATGTCGAACAGTATGGATAATGGAGTATAATGCTTATGACTGATGTCCATTTTTTCATTCAAATTATATATAGTTGAAATAAACATTTCATTGCATTAACTAAATGCGCGGCTACAAGTGCCCAGTAGATATTTTTATGGATAGTCGCGGACGCAATAAATTGGGATTATTAGCCATCCAGCTCCATTCGAATGGCAACGGAATCGATTTCGCATTGGGTCGAGCGATCATGATCAAACGGGGCGAGGAAGTGATGAAAATCGATGTCCACGTAATTATCTTAAATAGTTCAAACTCAAATAAATTCTCGTATAGTTCCTTGCTTTGCATTTACATGCTGTTTATGTAGTTTTTGATAAAGTTTTTATATCAATTCAATAGAATAATAGTACGTTTAAATGCAGGCATGATTAATGAAGATATTTCAGCATTTTAATCAAAGTCGCTTTATCGCCAAAATCCATTATCCACTGAGTTTGCAAAGTTTCGTACGCGACGTTTTTAATAACGTCTAATGTCACCAGAAAATAACTCGGGCAAAAATGGCACAGGAAACCGATTATTACTTTGATCATGTCATCCGATAAATTATTTACGTCATCTTGGGAAGATTGGGTGCGATTAGAGAGTTCGTAATGGATGTAAAACAAGACTAAAATTGTTTCCTCGACGATATCGGCCTCAAAAACTCCTTCCAGAATTTGCGATTGATATAATCATATTGATCTTTTAAAGTGAATTTAATATTATTTAACAAGTTTGAACAAACTGAATGTGTGGATTTCTTACTACAAATAAGAAGTTCCACCAAGGGTGCTAAATGCTAACATTCAATAAATATTTATGCATTCGAATGATTTATCCCATGTTGTTACTAGTACAAACGTACTTGTACACTGACAGCTTATTTGTGTTTGGAATTTGTAATTTCATTTTTAAATTCAACACTGCATGAATAAATCCAAAGAGGTACAAATTAGACTTGGGCAGTCTTCACAAAGCACATATGATTTAAAACGCTAACATTTAAATAATTACAATTTTTTGATATTGAATTAATTAATTATAATTTAATGCAAGACAACATTGTTGTCTCTCGTTCTCATTTGAGCACAAAATATTGCAAAGATAAATCTTTGTACTAAAAATAAAATTAATCTTGTCTCGGATTTAAGACATCGTTTGAATTTTTAATCACGCTGCGCGTTTGTTCGTTCAGTTTGCGTGTATTTTGCGTGCGGGTGAGTAATTGATAAACGTCCGAATTCTTTTGAATTGCGTAGGATTCGCTGGAGGCCTGTGGGGCCATCACCCTTTCGGACTGGCGCAAGAGTGGCCGTGGCAGCGCGTAATCTCGCGCATCCTAATTTATTTTATTTATACAGAACACCGTTGTGGGCGCCTCCGAAACTCGTTTTCGCTTTCGCAGCTTGTCGCAGAGTCGTATCGTGCTGCGTGTATATTTATTTTGCTTAATCGGCAGTTGAAATCGCACACGTAGCTCTCTTCACACGAATGGGGGAGACAATAATGCACACGACGCGCACGTTTCACGTGTTTTACTCGGCTACTCTGTGCGCTAATGTTCGGTGATGTCATGAATCCCACTGAGAGCCACCACAGAGTTCAGTTTACGACATTTTACTTTAGTTTCGTCGATTATAGAATGTGGTTTATTCATAGTGATAGCTCACCATATGTCATTGTTTTATACAATCTTCGTGAACTATATCCAAACTGGGATATTAGTAGCAGCATACGAACTTTTATTATTTTTGGAGCCTGCTTCTTTCTTTGTCCTCCGTTCTATTATACTACATCAACCACCAGGATTTTTAGCAGTTATTGGGACTGAAACCAGTGGAAATATATGTTATATTGAATATGACCTCAGCAGAATTTGAACCCGTGTTTCTCGAATATGTCGCTGTCACTGCTACAGTCAGACTGTGCTACGGAGCGAGGTCGTGCCTTTAAATCCAAATTTAAACTTGATTTAATTATTAATGACATTTTCAAGCCATTAAAAGATCTCAATGAATCCGATGATGAGAATGGCAATTTTTAATAATAACGATAATAAAGTGCAAATGTGTAGGACGTGCGCAAATCATGTCGAAAACGAATTTGCTCCCAGCAGCTCATAAATGCGCGGCCTTGATTTAATGAATATTCATTCGTCGCGTCGAGGGCCGTGGCTGGCATACTAATCGCACGCCTGAAACGAATCACCCTTTCGCGCGGATCAAATCTTCTTCTATATCCCCTATTTGGGTGGCCTGCGTGTAAAGTATGAATAAATTTACCACGCACACAAAAAATCAATTCTTAGCGAAAGTAAACGGAATATAACGAAATAATTGCATGCAGGAATGAGCATTGAAATTGAGAAATCATTTATTTTCTTTGAGAGCCACGCAAAAAGTTTTGCTTCGTATTTCGTTAAATCTCGATTCTTCTTTCTAAGTCGATTATTAACTCGTTGCCGAAGAGCACAGGATGCTATCGTCTGATTTATTACTTTCAAACGCGTGCAATATAGCGAAATCCCTGGGAGAGTTAACTTTAAGTCAAATATTTACCGAAATAAAATGATGATATGCCGCTGCTCCTTGAAAAAGAAATGAGGACATAAACGTTCATTGCGCTTGTTGTAATTAAAGCGCAGATAAAATTATTGTGAAATTTAATTGAGATACTAAAACCATTTGCCGGTGAAGAATCTTTACATTTTAATTCAAGTAATGAGATGTATATATTTTCCTATTTTATGTAGTTAATTGGAATTTACAAGTAGAACATATAAATTACAACTACTATTTATTTCATATCGGTTCAAGGATATCTAGCACGTTTAAATACTATATCGCTAATTTAATCTGTGCGTTCGCATATATTCTTTTATGTTCTGTGTAGATTTTCCATTTCCAGCCGTCGGATTTCCATCATCCGGAGTTGCAACAAACCGCCGACAAAGTGTGCGAGCCTGCCAGATGCACATCGTCGCTCAAAGCGAGATCAAAGCGGCGTAATCGAATGCAGGTGTACGAAATGCTTTTTTCAATAAAAATATCTCTGATTCGCAGTGCTCCATCATTATACAATGTATATAACATACAACAATAGCGTTTTGCATTGTGTAAATATTCCTCTCTTCAACTGGAAGCCGAAACTAATAAAACAAGTGAGTAAAATGAAATTATATGGATGGATATAGAATGCAAGAGCATGATGGATCAGTATATATTGATTCTTTCCTTCTTTGTTTCTTTTCTGTAGTTTGTCTCCGTATTCTCAGCTCCAGTCGACAAGTAAACGTTTAATGACGTGTAATGAATTTGCTGTGTCGTCGGAAACGTGTTTGGCCATCGCCATCAGCAGCGACATTCCATGACGTGGTGTAAAGCATACAATAAACATTTCCATTAATACGCATTGGTGTGGTTTGTTGCAGGACCAGCAAAAGCCCAAGAGCAGCGGGAGCAGGATGCGGACTTGAAGTAAATCGCTGTTATGTTTGCAGCTTGTGGGAGAGAACGGTACTAAAGTTCTACGACGTTAGGATGATGTCGAAGGACGACGAAGGATTTTAATTGAAACAACATGCTGTAGACGAGGACTAGAACAATATCTAAACATTCTACTCAAATATTGTTTTAACAAATCTTCATTATTTCTAGTTTCTAAAGGTTCTAATTGACTTTTTTGAGTTGTTTATAGCATATTACGAGTTTATATCTCTGCAGGGCAATAAAACCGATTTCTACTCGGCGGTATGCCATTTATTCTTGCGACTAACCACGAGTCAGACACGCAGATAAAGCTAAATTATCTGCGCCAATGACGCTTCGTGGGATAGTGCGCGGAGATAAATCGCCCGAATTTCGTTCTACCTAGGGCGACTAGGGGGTTTACCTCCGCCGAATTTGTAGATTTCTTGTCTAGGAGCGGCGATGTATGCGAGCCATGCGAGTTGTGCTGTTTTACATTTTGTGTGCTTTGTGCAGGGGTTTCTGAGTGCCAAGAGGTTTAGTGTGTACATTTTGTAATTAATATCGATTAGTGCATCGTCGGTTTATTTTGTTATTTTAATTTGTATGAAAGATAAAACAAAACATACTTTTATAAAATATTTCTTTTTCATTGTTATCTGCGAACTTATAATATTGTATTATTAATTTTATTTTATAGTTTCTCTATTTATCATTTTGGGTGGATAACAGTCAAACATCGGGGTCGTTTGCGCCGTTTGGCATAAAAGTCCTCGCCGACATCCCGCCATATTCGCAGTACTCCCGCATGGTAATTGAATTGGCAGATAGCGGTCGTAGTTGGCGGCGGGCCGTTTGAAGCGGCTATCTGCCTCTGCCGCTCGCCACTTATTTTTGCGCTGCTTCTTTCCGCCGCAGCGCTCTAATCCTTTCGGGGGCGCATCTTTTGCCGGCTGGCTGCGCGGATAGCCCGGAATGTATCCCGTGAAATGTGTTGCTTTTTATCTGCGCCTGGTGCGGTGTAAATTCTAATGGGTTACGATAGCAAACGATCGAGGAAAAACAGCTCAAAATAGAAGTAGTTATATCGAAAAAAAGTAATCGAAACTTTAATTAAAAAACGTAATTTAGCTTATTTCAAGCATGAAAATAATTAAAATATTATGATGCAATTTAAACGAGGTGATATGAAATTATAAAGATGAGAATATTAATTAACAAAATTGACTGGGTGCACCGTATTTGTATCCACTTTAATTAGTTAGGACAATGTTAATAACCGCTGTACCGTCGTGTTGGGTATGGAAATAATTATAATTATATGAAACTCGTGATAATTTATTACCAGAATTTTACTGGGTAACTACTAAGTGCTGACTATGATTTATCTAATGTTGATACAATCAAACATCACATTAATTATTATTTGATACTTAATTTAATTATTAATTAGTTATGAATTTTTCTTTACACTTAGTAATTTCAAGAGTTGAGTCTGGAAAGAAATTAGATATCTGCTCTCTTGTTTGGTGCAAGTGTTTACCTGCAACAGCACAATAACATAATAAGCAAACAAATTAAAAAACTGTAATTAGCAGGCGTGCAGCAGGGCGAAATAACAAAAAAACTTAATTAAAAACGTGCCTGATGTTAATCAAAACCAAAAGCACTTTGATTCTCTTATACGTCTACAATTCCATACAAGAAACTATGCTACTTTTGTTCAACATTCAATATTCTACTATTTTTTATTCAATTTAATGAACGTTATTTTAAAATAACTAACGATTTAAAGTTGCAAATATAAAATAAATATAATTACCGAGATTTGATATTTTATTAGTCCCGGTGTTTTACTTCAGCACAACTTCTCAGTCTGCAGTGTGAGAAAAAGGTTTTTAGGAGAGAAATGTTTTTAATTATTAGTTTTTAAAAGTTTAATTAGATTATGACAAAGTAGAACATAACGAACTAGAATGAAGGTGACGCTATAAGCATTTTGGAATTTGCTCATTCTTTCATTCTTAATTTAGATATGCTGTGTTTTTAAAATATTTTGACTTGGGTGGTTCTTAAATATATAAAAGATTTTTATGGCTATCAAACATGTACGTGTATTTGTAGGTAATGAGGATAATAAAATACAACTCAATTACAACTTCATTCTAGTGTGAAGCATTTAAATATTATTGTATCTGAAAGCACTAAAAAAAGGAAAGTAACGCAAATTTTAAATGAAGAAGTATAATGCATTCGAAAATCTGTTCTCTT
The DNA here is from genome assembly GCA_027575565.1 of Diploeciton nevermanni. Taxonomy (NCBI): domain Eukaryota; kingdom Metazoa; phylum Arthropoda; class Insecta; order Coleoptera; family Staphylinidae; genus Diploeciton; species Diploeciton nevermanni. Next base: position 24,612 of record JAODIE010016688.1, read on the forward strand.
TGAAACATGGTAAATAATATTAAATTTCTTGTTGCATCTCAACGAAAATGCATTTGCATCGATGCCTATGAAAATAAAACGTAAGCAGACAAAGGATACAAAGTATAGAAGTGCACCAGGGTTTGACTGGAAAAGGGAAATATCACATTCGTTCTTTTACCACATTTTACTGGAAAGCTATATTTTTATGTCGAGCTTACTTGCATTTGTGCTTGAAGAACTGAGTCAGTTGGTTGTTCGAAAGCAGCGAAATGGAGGAGATATTGAAATAAATTTCGACAGAAAACAAAAAGAGGTAAATGGACTTTTGTCTTACTACAAACAGAGTGGTGCCAAGTAAAGCAAAATACAATTTAATGTCAGGGAAATAGTTAGAAATATATACTATAGTAAGTTTACAAGAGTATAAAGTGATGCAAAAGATGAAGACAAACTGAATTTTTTTTCAAGATAGTTTGAAACGAAATCTGCAATGAATTAAGCTTAAGTTTTAAAGCGTTCTTAAAGTGTCAAATTAACTTTCCACAATCTGATAAATATTAGAGCTAATAGAACATATTTTATAAATATATAAAGTATTTTATGAAGGGCATAAAATACATTTTTTTAAAATTCTAGTTCTTATTTCTTTTAATTGCAGTTTATAAATTTGCATTATGATGTAACACTGCAAAATTACAGAATATTTTCCTTAGTATTTTTTTGTTTCTGTTTTTTTTTTATTCTTCCTCAGTCTTGTTTGCATTCATTTATTACTAGAACGTAGTGGATAAAATTTGCCTGCACCTTTGAACCTTCAATTAACTCTTGTCTTGTAAACCGCTTTTCGCCATAACCGATTGCATGATTAAACATCATTATCATCATTTATCTTTTTCTTGTTATTTTTCATTACATTTTCTTCTCGTGCTTGTTACCATCATATCATCTAGTTTTTCATTTCTTTTGTTCAAACACAGTTAATTACGTTTCAGTTTTCACCAAAGACACTATCAATTTCCCTAGTAGAATTGAATTACAGTAGTACAGAAGAAATTCACTTTAAAGTGGTTGTACGTTTCAACATTCAAATCGTGCTAACATTTTAACAAGCGTAGAAAGTGAGAACACATTGTAAACGTACATAAGAATTAATTGAAACTAAACAACGCACAATTATTTGGCTTACCGGCGACAAGTAAAAATAAACATCGAAAATGCCGAAAGTAAGTTATCAGGAAGTGGCACGAAACAATTACGTTTGCGTGAATTACGTTAGCTGTAATTACGTGATGTGCGGAAGGAATTCAATTTGATGAAGCATGCACGGTCATGTTGATTACGACCATTTTATTAAATTAAGCAACGAATTATTGTGCATTCAACGAGGCGGCGTTGTGGCGTCGAGCATAAAGTAGAATAATCTACAATGACGTATTGATTGCGTGTAATTTGTGTAAATCTTCTGGACCATATTCTGGATATCGCTTTTTATTTTTCAAGCTTTGTGTACCCGTGGTAGTAGTGAATTGCTGGCAAACAAGCAGGTAGAAATGAGAGTCCTTGTGTGACGGTGGTATTTCCATTAAGCACAACTTGTGTACTTCACTAGCAAGGTGGAATTTGTTTGGGCTTTGATGAATTAAGAGAAGAAAAAAAAGATGAGATTTGCAAAACAACAAATTGGAAATAAATAAGATTGTAGTGAGATGCTAGAAATGAATGTGGAGGAGATTTTGAGAGAGGTGATTTTTAGTTCTAAAGCAAAAAATTGAGTTTCAAGTTTTTTTATTGCATCTTAAGGATTGAAGTTTGGCAGGGTAAAAGGTGATGACAAAGTAAGAAATCAACGAGTTTCAAGAAATCTCATGCGATGAATACAAGGTGGTAGGTGTTAAAAGTTTCATGGAGTTATTTTACACATGCCAAACTGAATTTTTAAAACCTATATAAAGATAAAGTGTTAATAGAGTTATCTACGGTACTCATGATTTATTTAAACTTAATAAAAAATAAAGAGTTTTTCCAGTCTATACTTTTGAAACACAAATCTTTACATCTTACAGAGTTATCTATAATTTACGCTCTTTTTACTCCACTATAAACAGATTTTTGCCGACGTAAACATTTTTCTTATCCCGCACGCTGTCAGTACGTATCCTAAACTTAAGTGTTTTTCTGCTCTTTTTTCTGTGCGTGCTTGTAGCGCTTGCCAGGCATGTTTCGCAAAGTTGTCACCTAGAAGGTCGTACACAGTGTACATAAAATGCACCCGGACGTCATTTATTCGCGCGAACACTTCTTTCGCATTTATCGCCGGTCAACTTGTCGCCGATGTCGTTCTGGTCCTACAGGATTGACCGCCGCACTCACATCCTCGCATTCCTCACATGCAACATTTGCACCCTGAACCCTCTCTGTTCGCGAATCGCACTTGCCACGCCGTCACCCGCTTTTATCCTTCCTGCTACGGCTGTCCGTTAGAGGCGATTCGGGCTTTTCACGTGCTATTACATTACGTGCAGGTCGGCATCAAATAGCGAACAAGTGTTGTTATCAAATCACTGGAAAATACAGTGAGGTATTTTGAATCAAAATTTCACAAAACTAAAATATGCATTGCTCAAAACTTGCAACCGACGAATAATATCTGATTGACGTGATTTTTAAAGTAAAGAGTTCTTTCAAGTTCGACTCTGTCCTTTGAAGTGTTTCTAGTGCACACTCAAAGAATGGCCCGTAAAGTGGACTAAAGATTTTACTCGTTTTCCGACGCGTGCAATAAACCCTCTAAACGTCGAACAACGTGTTGCCGATCCGGTATTTATCGAATACTTCCGATATGATGAATTGTTACAACGTAGAAATCTGTCGATACATTTCCTCGCAGTTTGTTCAGTTCTGCTTGGTTACCGAATGCGGAATGCGGTTATTATATTATTAGATTAACACACGGAGGAAAGTATTTACACAAATTGCTGGCTACGTTTCGGAGTAATTCCGCATTCGGGAAATTCAGTCAAGCAGCGTGTATTGCGTGCTGCATACATAATAACTCGGGTCAACACAGATTCGTGGAGCAACCTCGGCATACAAACCACGAACATATTGGCTACGTGGATTCGGAATTAGCTGCTACATTAATGTAAATATCAGATAGATAATGGAAAAAGTCATGGTTATAGTGATAACACTATTGATGTTGAATTAATTACAGATACGAGTAGCTAAATTTAGCGTCTCTATGGAGTTGTGTGCAATTCAATATGCTGGTTTGAAATTAATCAAAAGGAGAGAACTCAAAATTAGTTCCAATTAAGCATTGCTGGCGGCCACACTGATACCGATACAATCGATATTCCTTTATATATAAATCAAACTACATAGTGGACGTTATTGGATTCCAGTTTTCAATCAATTTCGCTCGTCGATGGATTAGAGTGACCGCAATAAAACAATAACAATTTCGCTTCCGCATCGTGCGGAGCGCGACGAATGTATTTGATTTCAAACTCGATTTTGAGAATTTGAAATGATTTGCATAAACTGGCAATCTTAACGTTTAGCTGTTGTCACGACCACCACAGCAGGCATCATTAACATGACAAAAACAAGAGATAGACGGATTATATAAGAAGGTAGATTAGAAATATGTTCAAATTTGTTCTTCAGAGAAGGAAGTTAAAAAAGTACTTGAAAGGTAGACAAATTGGTGCTTTGAAGAGGTAAATTATGACCTAAGAACAAAGGAAAGTCAGTTTTTTGTCGTGTTAAAAAAAGTTATGATAAACTTTGATCTTGTAGCCCTAGGTTTGTTTAGTGGGTTGTTATAGACATGAAATCAAAAATATTTTGTTTATATTTCGCCATACTTTATGAATACCTTGGGTGGCATATAATGTTACTTTAGCGTGGGCATGTTAACTGTGCACAGAACATAAAATCACCTCAAGCATTATACTCTTACCTCACGTGACACTTTTTAAAATTATTCTCTGCATAAATATTTACATACTCTCTTTATGAACTGTCAGATAAAAGTAATCGCTAGGGTAAATTAATTCCATTCTTACAAAAACGAACGTGTTAATTAATAGCTGTAGAAAGAATGCTTTTTCTCCGAGGTAAAGTGATATTCTGCTTATTGTGCAGCAGAATTGTCAAAGCAATTTAAATAATACAAGCAGCATGAAACCGTAATGAGCGCAGATGAAAGCAAATGAAGGCTTGCTATTGGTCCCGATGCAATACAAAGGCAAATAAGAAAATATGCAAACATATAAGACATTTTGTTGAAACGCTTTGCTCGCCCCGGGAAGGCAAATAACAATCTTGATGCATAAATTATGAAAGGTGCTTTTGTCGCTGGAACTCTTTACCTGTGACTAGATATAACAAAATATTTTCATTTCTTTTTCTCTTCATTTGACAGTCAAATCTTAATTAAGTCAACAATTTACTCTTTCGATATAAATGTGACATTTTACAAATTGTCTCAGTTGAAAAATCAAAATGAATCTTGATTGATAGTAATTTTCTTAGCCCATGCAACCCAATTTGCATCACTTGCAATTTCCGACCGTGACATCAGCATTTTTCTTTGCAATTTAATACACGCCGGAATCATTAACTTGGTTTTTCTCGCCGCCGATCCTGTGGCAATCAATCAAACCTATCAATCTAAAATAATCAATATCATTGCCAGGCTCTTCTGACAGGAACTAATCTATGGTGGCGTGCGGCGCGAGGCGTCGAATGTTGATAAAAACATTGTCAACTGAATCAAATTAACAGTTGAAAAAAATGATTTATTACGGCCAGCAAGCCCACAAAGAGTTGTCATAATGACAGAATCATTTTTTTTTTGTTTATTGCTAGGAAATGAGGCTATTTAGAGCGATAGATCTATAGCGGATCTAGATATTTAGGTTAAGTTGTATTTTAAGTTTTTAATTAAAAAGCGAAGAATATTGAGTTAATTCTATTCAAAATGTCTATTTTGTTATATTTTCTAAACTTGTTTTTTTTTTCGGGTTGTTTTAAAGGTCAGAATTCAAGCAAAACAAAAATTTCTCAGATTCTTGTAATTGCAATCGTTACTCTTGCCTACCACTGTTTATTTGCCTTCTTTTCAACCTGGTGATTTTGCCAGTTTTACCGCATCCTTCCAATCAGCAATTCGCATTTAAAAGTGTATTTGCTTCGTGCTTGTAAACTCAACTATGCTGACTCCTTGAATTTCTCATTACATATCCTTATCTGATGTTCCTTCACTGTTATTTTCGTTTTCTTGCCTTCGCCTCGTGGTAGTAGATACATTTAAAATTCCAACACTTGGCATTAGCATAATTGAGAATTAAACCGCGCCGAACTTTATTCATTCCGATCCGCTTCCGCTCTAGAGAAGAGTGAATTTCCTCGAGGACGCAGACAAGAACGGATGTTGGCGCACTCTTCGTGGATCGCGTGAATAATGAATGAATTATTAGAAAAGTCGACTTTGTTTCGAAAATAACCTTGATAAACATTGCGTGTATTTGTTTTGAGAATCAAAATTTGTCATTTTTGGACTGCGAATTACAATTAAACTAAATTGGGATACATTTTATTTAATCTCTTGAAAATCAAGATTCCAAGATAATAGGATTAAGAATGATCAACAACAGACTTTGACCATAAAATTGGTTTACTTCACGTTTAAAGGAAGTAAAAATTACTTTTATACAATAACGATTTCTTTCATGAGGCAATTTATAAATTAAGTTTTCCTATTTACTCAATCAATTAGTATAAGTTTAAGTCAAAGCAAATACAGCATTGAATGATTGGAAAAGAAAAGTTCGCAATGGGCAATTCAGTTCTTTCATGCTTATTTCTTATCTTTTCTCTTCGTTTTTTTTTCTCCCTTTTTACTATCAGTCTATAAATCCTATTTTCTCTTCTTCCCTGAGCGCCAGCAGCAGTTGCGAGTTCAATACTAGATTTTCCAGTTAAACTTGATTGATTGATTGGTTCCGCTTCAACTTCACATCCTAGTCCGAGTTTGAAAATAGAAAAAGAAAGTAAATTATGATTTAATATTTGCTTCATTGTTTCATTACTGGATTTTGAGATAGACGTTTTAAACTCGAATATAAGAAAGTTCTGTTGCTGTGAAACCTTGGAAAATGTGAAAATATAGATGAAACAGAAGCTGAGGTAAGAAAATGTCAAAACGTTGTCTGTAAATTATCAGCAGCAGCTGTTTTTCCCATTTCTGTTTCCGAGCTTGCTTCAGCCTGGTGGAAATGCCACCGAACACGTTTAAAAAAAGATTTGTTTTAATTCGTCGCTTCCTGCTTACGTAATTTCTCTGGTAGAGTCACCTGGCACATCCTGAAATATTTCAGAAGATATGAAATTAAATTCTATCTAGAAATTTAATTTATGTTTCTATTTCATCTAATGAAACAACTTAGGTACTGTACACTAATAAACAAATTAAAATGTTTTTATTGCCAAAGATGATAAACATGATGGATATTTTCAAATAAAATTTAATGCGCAAGATTTTTATTTCGTAATCTGCATCAAGTGCACATCTCAGGGGCAAAGATGAGCAATGCGACGCCAGCAAAGCGGTGGTTATCCGGATGTCAACGCGCGGTTTTGAGTCCTGCGGAGCTTACAAGCGTTGTTAAGTCGGAGGCGAAACACGTTCAATCAACACGTCATATATCATTCCCGGTGGCTTGCTGGGCCAACGTGTGTTACAATGCAAACGCCGCCGCCATGGCACGAAATTGTGGAATATATTTTATGCTCTCATCTGGAGCAAGTGCGCATGTACAAAGAGCATTCTTTACTGCTGTGTTTCATACACCGCTTCAGAGTTTAGGAGTCCTTGCTACGAGACGTAGGGAACAATTTATTTGCACATTTCGGAATTTTAGTATCAGTACAATGATATAAAGATTGCGCTGCAGGATCAGCATGCAGTTGTCAGAATATGATACAGAAATATGATACTGATGATGGATCCAATAGAATCGAACTTGTATAAAAGAAGGTAGTATAAAGAAAAGAAATAAATAAACAGATTTATTATATATTGATTAATATCGCTGTTGTTATATTTCGGTCACTTTGAGCATTTTCATATTTATTTTAGTCAACAATCTAATTTACAATTGGTTTTCGATCTCGTCCAGTTCCCATGCGTGTTCACAACATTGAGTCACATTATATCGTGGATTACGCTTGATTTTGTTTCGCATTCTTTTCATTCCATCGTCTCTATCATTCCATGCTTATTACTTAGGTAATAGATGCTTATAAATATTCATTTACCAACTTACTATTTCCAAACAGTAGATATTTGTTAATGTTTATATCGTAGATGATTCACATTTGCAATGATTGACGTGTTTCATTGACATTTTATTGTCTTGGGCAAAAACCTGCAGTGTCTTAAAGTAGTGATTCACTCTGGAATCAGTCATTCTTAAGATTGCAGTTGTTATCATAAAAGGCAATTGTAGTAACTATAAAATAATTTCATTGCATTGAATTTCATACAACACGTAAATAATTAAAGCATAACGCAATCGCGCATTACAGACACAATCCTTTATTCAATTGTGCGATGACTAAATGAATTTATTTTGCTATTTTCTCACGGTTTTGTTGCACACACATTGTTCTAGATTAAATCACATAAAACTGCAAATGCAAACAAAAGTATATTTCCAACAGAAGCAATACAAAATGATCAAAAGGGGGTTTAATAATAAAACGGTTAAACAGACATTTTTCATTTTTATATTAAAAGGTATTTTAAACAGTGTTTTGTGCTACACAAAGTAACAACTCGGGAGTAAAAGAGGTATAACTCTTCTGAATTTCTGAATTAATTACATTAACTGTTTTGTAATTATTATCATTTTTGTACGCCAGCTGGCAGTGTACTACAGTTACAAATAAATTAACTACTAATAAAATATTTGCCAGTTACGACCAATCACAAAATATCGTATGGTTCGCTGCTTCACCAGCGGTTATAATTTTGTTGACATGGAAGCGGCCGGCGGTGGTTACGGTTACTGGTTAGTTTTACTTTTTTTTGTTTAGTTTGCTGCCGTTGAGTATTTCTCGCATTGATAAAACCATTCCACGCAAGGATATAGATGTGTAGCAGAAAAAGGAAGAGTAAAGATTGATGTTGTTTCCGCACAGAAAAATAAGTAGTGCATGCGGAAGCAAATTGGAATAAAATGCAGTTCGATATCTCTCTATGCAAAACTAATATCTAATATTTTTGTTTTATTTTTTGCATCATTTAATATCTTTTAATTGTGCTAAGAATTCCGTTGTTTACTGAGTACGCGATTAAATATAACAATGTGCACCTTGTTATACTCGAAGTGTATGTGAAAATGTTAGTCAAGAAAATGTTGAGTGCGCTCTTGGTCAAAGAGAAACGACGTCTACTTCAAAACCTAAATGTCTTTAACATCACTCGGATACGCGCACTTTGTTGAATACATTTGCACGACTTCGCGTTCACTCTTCATTATGAGAATTAGAAGAAATAACAGGAGCAATTGCGTTCCGCTGCGCAAGTTATTACTGCAATAAAAACATAAATAATGCACTACATCCTCGTAAACGACTCACAACCGGTCATTCAACATGATGTGGTTGTTTCCTATTTCAGGAAAATATTTAAAAACTATGGAAGTGAAATAATGATAAGTGACAATAATGCTTGTTGTAATACTCGAAATCAATTTTCGTTGATTTTAATAGTGACCAATTGTACAAATCCTGCCCATTTAATCAATGTTTAACACAATGCTTTAAAATTAATTATTTGTTTGCAAAGGGAAATAATTTACTGTATGCAACTTTAATAATAGCATATTTGTTTCAACAAACTAAGCTTGAAACTAAGAACTAAATAATTTAAAGTTAAAATGTGGTTGGCAACGTTGTGCATGAGGAAAAATGTTGGCACGTCGGCGAATCTCCAATCGAGAAGCTATTTCTCATCGTTTTCGTTTTTGCCACATGTCAATCAAGGCTGCTTTTGCACTCTTCCAGCCATGTCACAGCGTCTCCTATCTGAGTTCCTATCCGTGATATCATCATTTTCCAATGCGATTCTGTCACATTCACCCGTCTTGCAATGTCTGCAAACATTTCCAACCGCGTTTCCTATCATCCTGCCATGCTTTCAGGCTAGCATGGCTTCCACCAAGAAAATAGACATCTTGTTTTTTTCCTCTAGCTGAATTTATCTACATTTATTATTTCTAACATGTTCTAAAATCATTTAAACGCACTTATTTTTATCGAATGGAATTGCAGAAGATCAATTCGCTTAAAAAGCTTTGGAATTTGCTACAATAGTAGAAAATCTCACAAATAATTCCTCAGTTTGTGCGAAGCTTTTCTTAACTGCAAACTTGTTCATCTTCATCACGATGAAGCTGAAGGTTTGCGAACCTATCCATCAAGCAATTATATCTCATATCAGCAATTTGTTATCGCTGTACCAGCCACCGCGCTGGGGGAGTAATGAAATTGTTCTTCGGCGGGTGCGTTATTTTGTTGCGTCTAGCTCTTGCACGCGGAAATAATTCGATCATTCGGCATCCGCCCAATTCATTTCCAACCGCTGTAGAGCTGTGAGTCGAGTGGGTTTCATTATTATTAATTTTCATGCTGTAATGGTACGCGTGAAGTAAATGCGATTTACTTCAAGTTCAATGAGCTTGTCAGAGCTGAAGAAACGGGAATTTTCCTGCGCTCAGGATGATGATGATTTATGACGAGTGCGCCGAGAGAAACTGAGCATGTTAAACAACAATAATCTTTTGTTCTAATTCATCAAAATAATCGTATTAACAAAATAGGCAAAGAAAATATTAGTTTTTTTTTCTTGCATGCTCTTTTATGATAGACGCGTCCACGTCGCAAGAGATTCAAAAGTATTGAAATATTTATACATTATCAAGGTAGAAAGATGTGAATAATAATAAATAAAACTCTCAAAATTAGAGAATGAAGAGTAGACATTGCGAGCTATTCCAAAACAAATGATTTGGTGAGGCATTGAAGGTATTGGAAATTTATAGATATGTCAAATGTTTTGTGTTTGACTCAAAGGAGCACAAGGACGTTCAATACACATTCGTAAATTCCGCATTCAATTCATCATCACATTGATGAAATCGGAATTCTAGACTTGCAATTTATTTCATCACTCAACACCACATTAAAACAGCAAATTAATTGCAATTGCTTTAACATGTTTACATCACTTTCATACCTCTGAGTTTAAAAATGTGTTTCCTTAGTAACTAACATTTGAAACTTTCCTTCCTCGATACATTTTGTTATGAATCTTATGGAGTATTACTTTCGTTAACAGGCAGCGAAATTAAAGAAAACCACGTATCATAACGCAACATAAGAAATATAGAACTTGCTCAACAAAAAGATCTCAGGGAAAACATACTCTGGACTAAATTTTAATGAATTTATATACTTAACTTGACATCTACGGCGCAAATATTAATTTAACCATAAATTATCTCGATTTTTAGAGTGAATGAATTGTTCCAGATATATAGAGAGTACGTATATGAACGTAAAATAACTTAAATGTCTTTATATTGTGCCTTATTTTGCATTGTTCGCACTGGATTTGTTTGCTTTGCGTGCTGTGGGATTCGCGGTTAACTAATTGCAAGTAAGTAGGACGCGTGTTTAATTTACGTCAGACAAAGTAATCGCACATGCTTCACACCGATGAAAACAAATCTCAACAAATTGAAGCCGATTTTGTAGGAACCCTGCAACACCTTGAAATCTCGTCTATTTTGCAGGTGGCAACCTTTTATCTCCTTAATTTGCGGAAATGATTGCATCCTTGATGACGCTTCAAGCTTAAACTCCTCCACTCGTGCAGTGCTTTTGCAAAGTACAAGTTTAGACGTAGGTGTTTTGTTTGACTATCTTCCACCACATTCGCATGAATTTCCCTATGTTTATGGTCATGTTGGTTGCTGTCGTTGAAACATATCACATGTTTTGTGTGTGCATGTTTATTCAGTCCTAACGAGTTCCAGAATTCTGTTTCGTCGCCTGCAGTTGCAGTCTACTCATTCAAGTCTCTTTCGCTGCGACGAATGCGGCGCCATGTTTGCATTCGCATGATAAATCTTATTCTTCTCGACAACACCGCCGCTGCCACCGCCAACGCCACCGGTCGCAGCACATTGTGGGACGCGTAAATAAGACGTTGAATGTTTGATTTCCAACGACGCGCGCTCAAGTGCTGATCTGTGCGGCGCGCTCGCATTAAAAATGCATAGAAAATGTGATGGCGAGTGTTTTCGATGAGAATGCAAAGAATTTATGTAAATTGATGTCTTTTCAGAGCTGAAAAAGCAACAACAATAGGTTGGTAGCAAACATCTAAAGCTGAGCTTACGGTTGAGTTTTCAAAATTACAGCTTAAAATACATGTTTGCTTTCTGATGGTATTACAATAAATAGATTTGAGTATAAATAACAAAGGATAATCATAAATGTCAGGTTGGCAAAGGTATTATGAAATTAGCTTTAGGTATTAAAACAACAATATAAAATGAAATTTATTTCAACGTTCGTTCCATAACAATACAAAAAGAAATAAAAATTATTGATACATTTATATATCACTCCAAAAGCAATATTTATTAAATAAATTTTTATCCTGTTATGTCGTTTCTCGCACTAAATACACAAACCATACATTCAGCAACACAATCAGTTTTAAATCAAAATAGTTGAAATACAATTCAATTTCATAAACAGTTTCTTCTAGATTACTTAACTAGTACTAACCACATGATTGCCATACCATTAGAAATTAGCTTAATAGTTCGCAATAGTAGCAACTAACAGAAAGCAAAGAAGTATGACTGATGATACCGGAAGTATAAACACCAAGCATATACGCACAATTTTATTCAACAATTTACCATTATTATAGCATGTAATTGAGCGTTTGTAACACTGGCAACGTAATCGCTGCAAGTCTGGCAAAAGTAGAAAGAAAGTTGAAGCAAAAACCACATTTCGCGCTTGAGAGTATCGAATGTCTGCAATTTCGGCGGTAATGATGGCAATCATGGTCGATGTGACTTTTGTTTATGATCTTGTTTCCTATTAAAAATTAAAAATTAAAAAAAAGATTAGTATAGTTGAATGAAGTTGAGTAGAAGTAGTTAGCGTAGTTAGTAGTTTTAAAAACTTTTTCGCGAAATGTTGAAGAGGTTGCATAGAATATGGAGTATTTTATGTCAAGGTTGGTAATTCATCAATGTTTTGGACCATGTCCAAATAGTTTGGCAATGCATATGCATCCTTTTAGGAGTATTTTCCAGTGCAGTACCAAAAAAACATTTCAACATTTTAAAACTCTCACAATTCTCAACATATATTTTTTCTCAAAAAGTATTGAGAAATAAGTCATAGTTTTCAGTTCTCGGCTTCTTAATGTTTTATTTTCTCGAAATGTGTTGATAAAGACTTTATATAAAAATGTTCTTTTTTGAAACCACACCTTCGAAAGGACATATTTGCGATTTTGACCAAAAATAAGTTATCGACTTATTTTAAGTTAAATAGTTTACCTGATTTTGTACTTATTATAAATTCGCTCTTTGTTCTTATTTATTATCAGTACTTTCCTAGAAGACTGATTAGAAAGAATGTTTAGTAGTATGATATCAGGAATAATATCATCCTGTAATTTTCTTACACATTTCTATTCTTATTACTCTTTTCTGTCTCTTGTTTCATTTCATAACATTAAAAACGTTTAATCTGAGCATTTCTGGCTAATTCCAGCCATACGGTTCAGACTCCCTCTGGTTGCTGCAGTTTCCCTACAATGACGTCTAATGGAATGGCGATTAGGCTCTAGTGCCGAAACATTACTCTCGCCGATTTTTGTGCGGAGGAATTTCGGGCGCGTAGCTGGTGTTTTGCTTCTGTCGTTCTCGTCGCCGCAGAATTATTCAAATTAAATCGTTGAGTAATGCTGTTTGGGCCACGTTATTGAGTAGGCCGGAACCGGGCGGAATAACACCAACCGCACCCACTGAGGAAGCGCAAAACAAGAAGCGACATTGCTTACGCAATGTGTCCACAATTCCACCACGCAATTATGCTACTTGCATGATTATTATGGTCAAACGTGGAGCAAACATAATGTGGCTGTGAAAAACCGAAAAACCAATTAGAATGATATCATCATTGATTTAGATTGTTTGAGGTTGGTTAGCGGACTAATGAGGAACTAATTGATAGAAAAGTCTAGTCTTAAAGTGAAGGTTAAAAGATTATTTGTTAGATTAAAAATAGAGAAGAGTGAATCATATTTTTAAGTAAATAATCTAATGTAAAATTGAAAGTCCTTGACACTTTTTCTAAAATTAGTAAGACTTTCGTTAGAATGATTGAAAAAACTGCAAAAGATTGTCTCGACTTTAATTAAACGCATAATAGCAAGGATATGTCAAAGAAATGCGCTTGGAATGCTGTTTGTCAGTTGGCTGAGAGCATTAAACAATTATCATCACGTTAATCCCTTATCTATAGCAGCTTTTGCGAGACGCCGCTCGTGCTCCTGCATTTATTCCGCCTTCTTGCAAATCCTTTCAGAGCAGCCTGCCTGCACACAACCACCCATGGATTAGCTGGATGCTCTCAACCCCAGCGTAATAAAATCTAACAAATATTTATTTTCCAATGAAAAAGCAATTGATATCGAGTCTATATAATATTTCTGGAACTTTAAAAATTGAGATGTTTTGATTTCGCTTTTTGTTATGTTACTTCTTTGGCAGTCCTGAGCAAGCTCAGACAAGCAGCAACTGAGAGATACCACACAAGCCCCTCTCTCAACTGGCAGCCGGTTCTTCGTTCGTTCCTGCTGCGCGACCGGCGCGCGTTTTCCTGCCGTCCGCCGACTCTTCAGTCTTTCGTATTCGGTCGTGCTGTGCGCGCGTCTGTATCGCCATCCTGCAGCTCGGATGCGAGTCATTACCAGCCGTGGTCGCTCACCTGTTTTTTCGTACTTGCAAGGCTGCGGGCGGATACCAACTCACTTTCTACTCGTAGCGTCAAAGTCCAAGACCGACCGAAACACCTCAAGACATATTAATACCGCGCGCGTTGCGCAAAGAGAACGAAATAGAACTCTTAAGAAACGAGAGGCAAAAAACAATAAACGAGTTGAAGCAGTGTGTACATTGCATCTTATCTCGTTTGCGATGTAAACTCGAGTCGGCGTGATAGAATTATGTAGTGAAGTTTTCCGAAGAGTGTGGCTTAGACAATTGGATTTCTACTGCAATCGACAGAGATATGGAACTCGCAATAAAAAATTGTTTAGCGTTATGCTTTTTTTTTATTGGGATTGATGCACAAGGTGAGTGAGATCAACTTATTTAAGTTAACTATCAAACTAGTATATTTGCGTTATTAAATAACTTAGTTTATTCCAACTTTACCTGTACGTCTGTTATGCTTACACATGCGCAGCATACGAAAACAAGAAATTAAGTAACAGCTTGTTGTGTGTCGTTTACACTTACATTATACGCAAATTTCACACACGTGGGATTACCGCGGATCGAGAACTTTCACACACTGCGCCCATGTCTGAGCTTGTGTTTGTATATATTCATATTCGAGCCTTATTCTTTCGGAGACCAAAATGTAAGCTGCTTCAGTTGCGAACAAAGCTGAGACAACAGGTCGCATAATCAGGTTTAATGCAAGCGGGGTATGCAACTCCACCTGCAAGAAACAAAATGCAGACGAACACAGCCAGAGAAAATAAAATGACACCACAAGGTGGAAAGAAACGTGGAGCATAAAAGGCCCATAAGAAATAAGTAGTGCTGATGATTACATTTTATTCGCCTGTGCCATACCGAAAGAATAGTTTCTATTAAAAATTGTTAATTGATTATATAAATCGCAAGTGTTTTACATTTTCATGCGTTATATTTAATACAGAATTTTTACATTTCCTGTAGTGAGCTAAACATGTTGTTATCATTTTTAGATCGGGCTCAATGTTTCACTTAAGAGTAATTCAACCAAATATTCTTGTATTGAGAGGATTATAAAATGTTAGCAAAACTTTTCACGGCGCTTCTACTTTTTTTCTCGGTCTTTTTTTTAAATTATATTTCCTTTTCTCTTTGTTGCCCCAAAAAGGTGGAACTATTGTTTTATTTAACTTTCTTTACATAGGTTATTAACTATTCACCGCGTTAAAGAAGAAAATTTTGTCTTTTATATTGCCGGAAAATTTGCCGTTTGCCATATTATTTTTTTTCTGTGTTTCCCTCGAATACCTTCACTCACGATATAGACCAAAATAGGCTTCATTTATTTCACACTTCTTTTCAATATTCTTAAAAGTCTGACTGTGACTTCCGCTTTCGGGGAAGTCTTTTTTAAACTTTCGGCTTGCGGCACAGGCATTAAATAATCTAAGATCCGCAGTCTGTACACCGGCAGAGGAATAGAAGTCGGGGGTTGAGAAAAAAGACAAGATTTTTACGAGCGATGTAAAGTTATTATTAAATCCGGTCCAGAGCGCAAAGAAAACGGAATGTGAAGAGGATTTAATTTTTAGTGATTTCTTTAAGCCGTTTTGTTGGAAATGAAGAATAAATGGGCGAGGGCAATCGTCTTAAATTAATTAATTAACGGTTAAACGCACTGCGTCTATCAGAAAATTTACAGGACTAATTAAAATAGACTGACAGACACAAAGAAAGTTTAATTAATTTTCTTCTTAAATTTGAGAGTTTTTTGAGGGACAAAGCTCTTTCAAAAAACTCCTAAATTGTTAACGCTCTGGAAAACCGGTGAAACTACTTTGTTGGTTGTGGTTTTCGACGACAAATCCGCATGCTAAAACTTCCTGGCCATTGGCATAGCCCCGGAAAGTACGCAATAATATACAAAGTCTAACAAGCCACCACCCTCCATAGTACTATATGGTAGCATAAATTTCAGTTTTAAATGCTGTTAGTGTTGCCTAGCTTGCGACAACTTCCGCTAATGCGTTTGGCCTTTACAATACTGGACTATAAACTATTTAAATAACGAGTGTTTGCATGTGCATTTGAATTCTTCTATTCACCATTTATCGCACGCGTGCACAAGAATATTATTTAGAAAGGTAGCAAACCTATTTAGAGAGCGCGTTCGATTTCGCCGCAGTGATTACGCTCTATTTCAAACCTATGACTTTTGTCTACCTAAACAAGTTACTGCTGCAATTAGGCAGATATTTTGAAAGCAAAAACTACTTTAGTTTTGTTGTCATTTTAATAATTTTGTTGCTGGTTGGTAATAATCCGAAACAGGTTTGAGTGCGTTGACGATTTTCTCGTTTTGTAAGTTGTTTTTCTTAATACGCTTCGACAGATTTTCTCGAATTATTTCCAAGTAATAAGCAAGGAAGTTGAGTGCAGAGAAACACAACTTCCACCCAAATGTGTAAATCGTTTAATTGAGAGCGTGCCATTTTTCTTATCGCTATACTTTTTTCTTTTCGACTTGCTGCATTTTTCTGCTTTCTTCCTCGGCTTGTCAATGCCAACTTTTGCACGATTACTTTCCAATCATATTGATGATCCGGACTGAGTCTCTGCAATCTAAGAATGGAAATAATTGAGTTCATGTGACGGCTGGCAACTGAGTGCTCGCTAGACAACAACTGTCGTAACATGCTTGGACATCCGAGCACTTCTTCCGCGAAGTGGATTATTCTTTAAACATTAATTACAGAACTCTTGAGGAATCAACAATCAACTTTACGTTTATGATCCTTCTGCTATTTTATTTTTCCCACAAAAGATGTTTTCTCTCGTGGATTAGTTTTAGATTAGATTTTTTATATTTTTTAGGAGTCACCCACAATGATGTTTTTCTTCTGTCAGCCTAGGAAATATGCTTTTTGTTTCCTTTCATACTTGTTTCATCTCAGACTTTTCTTTCGTTTTTCCTCGTTTTATTCAAGGCTTAGATGATGAGATAGCTCCACGTTCAGCTTGAAAAAATTCAGTCCTTTGTGTTATTTTTGGGTGCCTCTTCGGTTTCATATTTATTTTATGTCCGACCTATACCACGTATACGTGCACCTTTCGTGCGTTTTATGGCCTAATATGGTCAAGTAAAGAAAGATTTTCTTTCCGAGTTTTCCTCGCACTGCCACCTTTCATGTAAACCATATTTTCATATTTGCCATTCATTGCATTTCTCAAATTGATCTCAGCTAAATTAAGCCTGCTGGAATTGGAGATAAGTTTGAATTGCGCTCATGCGATAGTCGAGTCACTTTTCTACCTTGTATCATTCAATAAATTTCCCCAATACCGATAAATTTCCAACTTTGCCCGAAGAGAACTATTTTGCATGATGCATGATGTAATGCTGCGACGTGGCTATGCATAGACATGAGGAAAGCAGCCCTCAATTTTCTTGAGTTTTCTTTCATCTTCAAAAACTAAACTTTTCCACTTTGTGCTTGAGACACATGCGCAAGCTGGTGCATAAAATCTTTGCACAAATTTCATTTTGAGTGGATTTATTGCTACCTTAGTATTTACTTTGTTGTTTTCACTTGTTTTTAAACATTATAACACATGTGTGCGTCCTACATCTTTTGGTCAAAAATAAGCGCTGAATGCAATGTTCAAGAAAACAAGGTATCACACAGAGTTTATATCAAGCTGGAACAATCGCCAATTGTATTGTATTATCGAAATTATAATGCCATTATAAACAAATTTAAACGAAAATATGCTGACAGGCACGTTGACTAGACGCGACGGAATGTCGGATAATGGAATTGTTGCGCTGCATAACACACACCCTCGTTCGCTGGCTGCGTGATTCTCACTTTACCCAGGGCGTGTTCATTGTTTACCATCGATTATTAAATTCTAATAGGCACTCACACTTTGGATACCGACTACTTACATTTTGCCATCAACCAAGCCTACAATTAGTCCATAGATTGATATGGTCTTAGTGACAAAGTTTCTTGCTTCTTGCTGTTACCACACATCTCAAGTTTTAGGGGCATTGAAGTCCGCAATATATTATGCGACGCCTTTCGGGCAGGTATTGTTTGAATCTGTTAATTCATCGGGGTGCGTTTTGTGGCAACTTTAATTGTTGTTGTCTACCGACTGAGATATCGCACATCACCCTCAAGGCTTTATACTAGCGTTACCATTCCAAGTTCCTAGATTACAGCGGTAGAAAGGAACAGGGTGGTTGGTGAAGTGTTTGCAAAGATTATCTGAAAAGTTATCTCTCGCGAGGAATCATGGGAATCATTAAAAACTTTAAAATTGTTTGTTGCTGCTCACTTTTCAGCATGTTCCAGATCGTTTAAAAGTAGCAACCAGTAGTAAATAATCCCGTGCTGAGCATATGTAGTGGAAGAAAAAGTGGGCTACCGGTGGAGGCGTTAGGAAAACTGCAAACTTTTTACGACGCCGTTTATTACACTTTAACGACTTATTTCGCACCGATAGGGTCCAGTTGAATGAGGTTAGTGGGCTAATTTTCATACGCTTGATTTGATTAAGATTTTAATAGTTCAAGTGCCGCGTGATTTTCAGTTATTTGTGCGATTTTTGTAATTTGTGTTAGCAGCGTGTAATTAACTCAAACACACAATGAAAGTGTAACACACTTTATTTAGAACATGCATGCCATGCGCAATCTGCACCAGAAAAATGTAATGGCGGATAGCGCGAATTAATGTTTAGTGATTGAGAATCTGGAAAACGCTGTAGGGTGTCTTAAAAAAGAAAAGCAGGATGTAAATAAAACATTCAATAACAAGTCCGTTATCTCCAACTGCACCAACTGCCTGGCAAAACAAGTATTTCAGTATTGCCATCTGCAAGAAATAGCAGTATAACCACTGGCAGACAAAGCATAGCAATACAAAGCCCAAAAGCAGCCAACTAGAGCCAAGTTGTACAAAGTGAAAGTATTCCGGTACGTCTAGCAATAACCAGCGAGCAAGCAACAGCTGAAAATAGCATAACTTTGAGACAATACCGGGCGTAACACGCAATCAATCTGCTTTTATATCACGGCGAAATCATAACAAAACGGAATGCATGTCATATTGCGTGTGAATGTCTGTTTTGTTTCCATTAAGTGCCAAGTGCACGCAAAAAGAAATACTCCAGCAGCACCGAGTGAAAAACATTTATTATATTTAATCACTATTTCTCACTTTGCATATCTCTTCTTTTGCCATTCACGTGACAAATTTTCTTTTTTTTTTCTCAAAATTTGGTTTGTACTTTTCATGGAGTTTCACATAAATTTCCACATAAAACAATTTCAAATTCATCAATAAATATTTATCAATTTTAATTAGCATTAACCGTTGTTTAACAACCATCAATCCGTCATTCACTTTTATAGACTGCTCTATTTATTAAAATATCATATTTGCATTCCAATCGCAATGTAAATTGAATCCATTTGCTTTTATTTCTCATTCTGTTTTCAATTTTTTGTGCAACCACACACAATGCGAATGCGCAACGCAGTCATTCAATCGAGTCGCCGATCGAATTAAGCAAAAAAAGCAACGAAAATTGTTGCGATATATGCGCACACCAATAGATTGCATAACACGCGCGTTTGCTATTGGAATTAATTTCGTGCGTTGCAGTTCGGCATATCAATCGTTCGCGGTACACTGCGCTCATCGCAGGCGTATTATAACAATTTATTATTTATCTCATTTAAATTCGGCGTTGCGCGAACGTCATTGCAGAGCTGCACGTGCATAACGACCATTCACTGGAATGGAATCAATAATATTCGTAATATAGTTAGGCACAAAAGCACAACACATCATCATCCCTCTTGATGTTGATGCAATGTGATTGTGAATGAATATAATTAGCTGATGAGTTAATTCATAGACTCTCGACGTGACGTCCAATTGTGTGTTTTATTTAACGCAGTTAATTACAGAATTATTTAATTGCACGACATAAAAAACAGTTGTACAGTATAAGTCGTTGTGCACAACACTCATTTTTGACCTTATAATCAACAGTTGCAACTAAGCAAATTCCAAGGCAAGGCAGAAACAAAGAAGCCGATGTTTTTGCCGAGTTGTACTAAGTGGCAATCATCGGTACACGATATCAATTAGCATACGCCAATGTGGCCGCTCATGATTGCACATACCTAACTGTGACTTTTTGACCCGTTAGCCACGTGGTGTGGGCGTCCTGTCACACAACCGAAAAGGCAATAAACCAAACACAAAAACGCGTGATTCATCGCGACAATGATTACGTGGTTCGCATACGTAATTACCACGCTGTACAAATGCCATCAGGCAGAGATGTGGAGAATGCGAAAAGAATTTTGATATTAAACGGATGTTAAATATCCACACAACGGTTCACATGCTTCACGCTTGCATACAATTCTTTCAAGAAATTCGCTGGAAGCAAAAAATTAAAAGAAATTAAAGTCACTTGCTTTACTAATGTGATACTTATCAGATTTATTGAAATGTATTCACATAAAACCTGATAATTTGCGTAAATGGCAAGAAAAGTTTAAACATTTCCATGTGAATTGAGATTAATTACATTTCAATCTCATTAAAGTAGCGTCAAGAATTTCAACTTAGCAGTGCTGTAAATATAAAATAATAATGAATCACATTTAGTCATGTACTCAGCAGCTCAAGCATTTTCAATCGGAATGCACGAGATACAAAGAGATATCGCAATGTCGACGTGAACGAGGACGACCATAAGCATTAATTTATGCCCAGCATGCGCGTGTAATGTCAGTCAGGCATATTTAGATTGTAAAAATGTTAATAACCATATTAGCAGTAATTTATACTGCACAATTCAACTTTCTACCGCTTCAAACTCTCTTCAAACAAACCTCACTCAGGATCAAATGTGCCTATTTGGCCTATTGATATTGACATTGCGATTCATTTTTTATTTCTATGGTATAGAATCCACTATCAACTAGAGTGTTAGTGGGTTTGATACTTTTCGAGTTGTCTACTTTTACGAACCTTTGACTTACTTGATTAACTAGCATCTGGTGATTAGCAGGGATGTGCAAGAGAAGAAAAGAGTGTGGCCATTGAGGTGAGCTAATTGCGACATGTGGTGAAATGTGGTTGCAGCCGATGTCAGTGGTTTGGATGGGTAAGTGACGATCGAGCGTTCATTACGCGCATATCCGTCCGACATGCGCGAAGTGATAAGTTTAACGTACAATGGAACGACAGCAATTAAAGCGTCGCGTGCGCTACTAAACTAATTTAGTCGAGGGTGACGACAAGACAGCACAAACACGATAAAAAAGTGTTAATTAAGTACAAGTTCTAAGTAATTACCAAAATAAAGTTGTTAATTTCTAATTAATTTATTTACCGTGCCTGTATTTTTCAAATTTGAGTAGTAGTATTTCTAAAATTAGAGACCTAAACAATTATCAGTCTCCTTTCATGTTTGGAATGCTTTATCGTTAGCTACCTTTGTAATCCACTGCATGTCCTGATGATCCCGTGAATCGGCCCAACTCAACCCAACCATTGAATTATACTCCATTTGCTCGAGGCGCCCTGCCTACTTTGATATATGCGCAAGCTTATACATTCTATAGATGAATAGAGGTCTAACATGTGTATTAGGATGTATTATCTGTGCTAATTGTTCAATGTGTGTGGTACGCAGTGTAATCAATGCGCTGCGAGATATTTATTGCTGCGAAATGTTGTTTGCGCCGATTCAAATTCCAAGCAGAGCAATAAGTCTATCATCAATGTGGAAATATCGGAACACAATAATGAAAATTGCTTGAATGTTGAATATTTTATTGTGTTGCGGTTGTGGTAGCAATGGGGGAAAAGTGTAACGTGTATTACAATATCTATTGATTTAACTTTCTCTAATCTGCATATTGTTGCAGCATGCTGGATTTTCACTCTCTAGCTAAGATTTAAAGTCTACAATCATTTTAAAGGATTGCACTTACTTTTTTGTGATCGAATAAATAAATTTACCACATCGTGTGCTCGCTTTTCTATGTTGACAAATTCAACCAAAATGTTCGGATCTCCAATACCCGCAGGATTCTCATCGTTTACCTTGCTTGCCTCGAGCAAATGCAAGGAACTGCTTTTGGTGCATGCAATGTGCTTTGTACGAGTTTGAATACAGAATTGCTGGGGCTTTACCAACATTGTAATGTGCCCTTAGCAACTCTATGCAACTCCATTAACATGCGCCTTTCAGCAATTTACAAGAAAAGTTTCGAATTTCAATCTATATATGAATATTCAATCTATATTGTCAATTTGATTTTGGAAATTTCTAGCACAATGCTAACGGAATTACATCGTACATTTATTAGTTTTCAAGATAATTTATTTTAACACATTGCATCACATTAGTTATTCAGGTAGCAAATATTTTAGCAAATATAAACGAGATTTTTAACTAAATCATTTAAAGACTCTGACCCAGTTGGATTATCGCATAAAACCTAGTTAAATGATTAATTACTAGTTGTTAGTGGCTTTTACGATCCTGGCTCGACATTACTTGGGAATATATGTGGCAACCATGAGGGTACACGTAGCAGAGTGCATGTTGAAGAGTTCAGTGCATGTAATAAATTTGAAAAAATGTCCCAGCCTCGACCAGGCGCATACACAAAAGGTGTGAGAAACTTCCGAAAAGTTTATTCGCATTTACCTTGCTTAATAAATGGACGATGTAATAATGGAATTAATTTTAATGGAGAGTGATTTTGGCAACTTCACAGTTACTTAGTTACGCTCAATAGTTGTAAAGAACGATACTATGTAAATACTGCATTAAGGAGCGAATCTTTACTCTAATTTTGCTGTGAAAAGCTCAAGATAGCAAAGTAGAAGCTGTAAATCAACTACTATAGTAAAACCTTCAGGTCTTCACTAAAACTAGAATAATTCTGTTTCTTCTTCACTTTATATCTCACGAATCTGATGATTAAATACGCGAGCCAAACAATCAAGTCAATGTTGAATCTTTGTTTTGAGGATGCCACTCAACATAGTATTCAACGCTTCTGTCACGTCCGAGCTCTTCTTAAGCATAAATTGTAGCCTCCAGTACTCTGTCTTTGTACAGAGTGTACAGAAGAAGAAGAAGGTCGATAAGATTGCAATCAATCGCAGCCGCCAGCCGACTGTGATGCAATGCTATTCATTCATTCTCTTCGCAAGCAGTCAACGCTTTAACAATCATAATTTACAAGACGTAAATTTTGCTGTTTTAAAATGAAACTTGTTGATTTTTAATCACAATATATATAATTAGGCGGGATAAACTTATAGGAATTTTGGGAATATGCAAAAGAGGATTTACCTATAGCTCGATAAACAACCTTCACAAAACATACATCAGGTGAAAGGTAAACTGTTTATTATCCAATTTTCATCGGCATTTAGAAGTAAAAATTGCATCAGTTCAGTTGCAAACTTGTAGGTTGAAAACGAAATAAGTCGGCTTTCAATTTAAAATCCATAAGTAGTCATCGCAATTTTTAGTTTACCTGAATTTGGGTAGTTTAAGTGTTGGAAACTAAAAGGCATGTGCATTAACGCTGTCGATAAATTTAATATAAATGCGAATTTTCTACCGTCTCTTTGCATTAATTCATGTTGAGTGATATGATTACGCGTGCAATCCGTATTAAATGCAATTTGAAACCCAACATAATGCCTATTATTACAGTCCCGGAAATATAACCTAATGTAACGTACCCGAGTGCTTTTCTCATGACGAACTAACATAAAACACGCTAATCAATGTTAATGTTTTCCCCGAGTTAGAAAAGACGTGTGCCGAAGTTTTAATGATAACGTACATGCCGACAGCTCTCCTGCTTTCTGCTGCCGCCTCCAGCTGCGTTATATATATGCATGGTGTGTACGCAAATCCCTTCGATGATCATGAGCTTGGCAGGTACATTGGAAACTTCAAACAGTTGAAAAGTTGGGATTGGGTAGCAAACTTTACGACAACTGAACTTTGCTAATGCTTGATGTGTTCCAATAATTTCAGTTTATGTGCTATGATTAATAAATATTAATTTTATATGATTTTAAAGCAAAGGTACAAAGATTACATTGCAAACATTTAGGATCTAATTTAATTAATCCATCACTATGGAATTTACATCAGCTACGTGCATTGGATAGGCTAATTAAAGCGGAAATAATTGATTTCATTTTACTCCTTCTACTCTGTGTTTACTATAATTTTATTACCTGTTCTATTAGAATCGGTATAATTTCTGAATGTTTGCAGTTGAAAACAATGTGCGTGCTCTTTTATAATGTCATATTCCGCTGACATTGAAACCATTATCTATATACTTTGTATCAAATTCTATGGTATATTGTATGCGCAAGAAGTGAAAGGACACCACGCAGCCCAAAGCATTCTGCAAGGATACTCTCGATCTTAAGCGCTCGGCAAAAACGTGCATGAATATCACGATATGAAAAATCGCCGCACATGATGTGAGCTACTAACTGGGTCACTCCGCACCCTACACATTGCACGCCTTCTCTCTTAACTAATCGGCACTTGAAAATATCTGCGTTGACAATGTTAATCTACTTAAGATACTCACCTATGTTGCTTTCGAAAGCTCTCAAAAGAGATCATGTTACGTGATCAACAATGCTTTCTTTTATTGCATTGTCACTATTGTAGTATCAGTAGTTGCCTATAACAATGTTGTGTGTGGCTTAAAGCGGATTTTATAGACCCTCGAATGGATGTAAAAAGAATTAGCCGTTGGTTTTGTGTGCCCATGGAATGCGGACAATAAGAAAATAATACCCATAATGCTGATATACAACAGCTACAAATCCGCCGCATACCGACAATGCCGCACGTAAAATATAAATTTTACTTCCTTTACGAGACAATTACCGTTGCGCCGCCACGCAAAAGTGATTGCGCAACCTACATAAAAATTCTATTATTGAAGGTAACATGTCCGGACAATGAGATGCTCCTTTAATATTAATAACACCCCTCGAAGCAGTGGTAAGTTTATTAAAAATTAAATCGTTTAACTGTAACTTGGATTTGAAAAAGTTTGCGTTGTGCAATTTTACGTTGCACCTAAGCATTTTAATATTTGTTTAAATTATAATAATGTGCATTCATTTCAATGCAACAATGCGCGTTGGGCGGTGAGAAATTCCTGTATCGCATCATAGGTCGGCCTGACCAGAATGAGCTAATTTTGTTGAAATATGCATTGCATGCGCAAGTTAATATTGTTTTTCTTGCAACATTTAGATCGCACCTTGCTGGCAAACCCATGCACGATCGGGTAGGTAATCTTGGGTTCATCATTATATTGCAACATAAAGAAATTTACACTTTAGGTCATGACTTTCACGAGTCTCATACAATTTGATTATTGTAAATGAGTTACCTCTTTTAACTACTACAACATTTACTCTCTAGGCGTTCGACTAATAAATTCTCCCAGTTATTATTTTAAAATTGTTCAATTCTCCAATTTAATCTCAAATTGCTGCGAAGGTGATGTTAGCCGAGTGACCGGACTTTGCAATTCAATTAAGCCAAAAACGAAGATGCGAAGTCAAGTAAGTTGTTTCTGCGGCCACGATACACAAAGTTTTATAAGAGTTATAAAACAACGCCAAGTTTAATGAAGCATTTAGCTCTTTCTTTTATAATTAGTGGTTCAACTCCTTGACGGCGTTCATAGCTAATTCGCGTGTGTTCTTATTAATGTTGGCGTCCAGTTTTAGCGAATTCTACTTGACTGTTTAATTTGCTCTTCTAGTCCTCGATCCTCGACTGAGGATTTGAGTTTCTTCGGCATCTCACTCATATAAAGCGAAATGAAGCAGAACAAATCGATTTGACTCTGTGAATTTAACACTTCATCGCTCTGAATTTTACATGATTAACATCATAATGTTTAGAAAATATAATGCATTTCAGATGCTGTTGGGTGGGATATAATCAAAATTGCATTTAGAATCGATAAGTTATGTATTTTCAAATGCTTTCATATTCAAATGCATGCAGGACAATGGCGTTTGAATCTCCTTGCTTTTATTGTGACTTAAAATAAGAACAAAACCACAACATTTTGTGATTTGCATCAAAACTAGTTTATTAATTATATACGCTCTATGTCTTTGCATATCTTTCTTCTTTTCACTCCCATTCGAGCGGCTTTTGTGATTTTGGCGAAATTTATGCGGAAAGCAAAGGCAGCAGAGCCACAACTTCTCGGAAATAAATTTGCATTATATTTACGACGTCTGATAATTGTATAAAACTTAATTGAAAGCCCGCATTTGCCTCTAGCGACGGCGGCGGCGGCGGCGGCGAGAACCGAATTTACCCAATGTCGATTTCAGGAAGTCGCACAAGCCGCTTTCTGCATCCGGTGTCGCAATCATCGTCCTTGGTGCCTGAATACAAAATGTGCCATTGTGTGATTCGAGACTTCATATACGGATTTAGTTGAGTAAAGAAGTTGGACGTGGAGAAAAAACTCAGCGGCATTAAACAGTTTTCGAACACTCTAAATGTTTTTGTGGAAAGTCTAGAAATTGTAGAAATCAGTTGAGAATCACCTTTGAATATTCCCAAAACTGACAATGTTTGCTCTGGCAGGAATAGGGATTTATTTCTGGAGAAGGTTTGTGTCTGCTCCTATGAGTATGAGAAATCCATTGTTAGGAGCTGAACAAACACGCAGACCGCGTAAACCACTCCAAAGATGCCACGTGAACGCCAGAGATAAAACAAGGCCCTCAAATTGAATATTTACTAAATAGGTTTAACCCAATTCTAACTTCAAACAAGGGTGATAGAGGCTAATATTCGAACATCAAGTGGACAACTTTAAACTAAAAACATAAATTTTCTATGGCATCTTTTCAAAATTAAAACCAAATCTTATTTTAGCTCAAAGCATTTCTCGAAGAGATCATTTTGAGTTTCAGGTTAAAAGGGTTATAAGCTATATCTTTGTGTTTGAAATTGTAAATTTCGGCGAATATCAGGATAGGTAATACTCCGGAATGCCCATTGAATTGAATAATTAATTGCTTGAATTAATTAACGCCCGAGAATCTGCACCCTGATACGTAAATAATAATAATTGATTTGATTCCTCGGAAGGCCGCTGCTGTCTAACTCTATCAGTCCAAGTTGATTAAATATATAAAAACCGTTGAATTGCTACGTAATTTTAGAAACTGTTTTTTATTCTATTATGAAAAGACTGCTTAATTCTCGAGAATCATTAGTTACGCTCTATGCAAGATCCTTCACGTTTTGCCCAACCCTATCGTTTTGTATTTTTTGCAAGTCTCACTAACGTCGACTTTAGTGCAAGTCGTAATTTATATTTCAATTTTATTTTATTACCATGGAGTGCAATTCGATGAGCTGTGGGGCGTTCGCACTCGCCGCCGGCGCCGTAGCCTTTTAATGCGTCTGCGAATCGCGCGAAGACCACCTAAGTGCGCGGCGCGTCCTATCATATCGCCGCCACCTTTTAATTCGCAATTCTGCGGGCAGCAGGATGGTCAACATCAAGCGGGTGATCATTTTCACAGCACTCCCGCGATGCTCATAAGCGAATTTATCGCGGACTACGCGCGGCCGCCATCAGAGAATGATCACGAGTGATCAATGAAAATGGTTATGTGGCAAATGCCAAGTAATAAATAAACACAAATTGCTCAGGTATTATTGCGACATGTACCTAAAAGAATTTTACAACGAGTCGAAAAAAAAGCAAGCAAAATATGAGGTATTTTATGTGAAAACAACTTCTAGTAAAGCGTCCAAATTACGGTTTTGTAGAGTTTTATATATTTCAATTAAGTTTATGCAATGCTAAGATCTATTTTTAAAAAGCTATAGCGTCATTCTACATGAATCGTTGCACACATTATACCAAGAAATCCAAGACAACATGGCAGGTAACAAGATTTGTGGTAATTGAATCAATCATGTACACGAGTCTTGTATATTACCTCGTTTCGACGACGCTCTCGTATCTTCGCGCATTAATTAATAAATTAATTGCGTTTCCACATGTACGCATGTTTCCGGCACGCGTCCCCCAACTAATTCAACCCTTCTTGAGCCTGATACGACTCGCGCAGCGCACGTCAGAACATTCTTTTATTGCTAATATTTATTAAGACAAAATGTCCATAGTTTATTACGGTTTCTTTGTCGTAGCGCTAGAGTGCTATTGTCATGTGGTCGTTGCGTTGCGTTCTATACTTTACTGTTAATAAACGCTATCAGTTATGAACACGCATCTGGTATTTTCACATCAATAATATTATCTAAAGGCTATCTAAACGTAATTACGCAATATGTGCGCATAGTGATGTCATGTGCACGTACGACCTTTAATTAAACGTAGCCATATTACGCTAAGAGGGGCATAATCGGAAGTCATAATTTGTTTCACGTCTTAACAAGCTTCGTCCACTGGTAATTGAATTAAACAGAGTCCTGCAACGAGACGCGCTCGAATAATGATCGCCGGGTGTCAAGGTGTCGTTATGGGAGGATAATAAGCCGACACTAAAGGTTGCGGAATGTGTGTCACGAGGAGGGAATAGCGCCATTTTGGGATACATTTAACGATCATTTAGGATTGGTTTTGTTGGCGTTGTGGTTTGGAAATTGAATTTAATTAGCTTCATATCGTAAAGTGTACGTACACATAAAATATGATAAATCCTTTAGATTCAAATAAGTATCAAAATAGCATATGATTCCACTAATTTGTTGGTTAGGCAAAAGTATTTCTTTGGTTTAGGAACAAGTGGATTAATTTTTAGTAGGTCTTTTACGCCATTTGTAACTATACACAAAGTCCAACCTCTTTGCACGTTAAGCGCAGAGATCAGGCACTTAAATTTGCAAGCACTCAACATCGCAAACACTGGAAATGTCGTCGACAATGTCGGCAACACGACGACCAGTCGTGCGGAACGTGGCGGCTACTTCAATTTTTGGGCACTTGGACTACTTGGCACAGCAAGTTATGCAAACAGAGCTGGTTATATTTACCGCCTGCGGCCATACGAATGCAGAGGAAATTAATTTTTTAAAACCTAAACCGTTTTTTTTGCAGATTAAAACATTTGACTAATCATTTGACTGCAGATAGGTAAAAACACATTGTCTTATTTCTTGTTCGAGCATCTTTTGAAATATTTATATAAAGCAAGTGCAGTTTAATACGATTTTTATGCCTTTAAATTGCTCGCAAGCACTTGCCTATCGCTTTTTGAGTTCGTCAATGCAGATGTCATATATGCCAAACGCAGCCGCATTTTGTGCAAATATTAAATTCCGAATGCATAGCCATGTTCGCTCCGGCGTCGTCGAGGCTCGACTCGCCAAACCGGCAGCAAATGCAGTTTATTATGTCCATAGTTCACATGCTGAACTGCATCAGGGATGATTAATGCGAGTATAAGTCACGCAGAAAGCAAACTAAATTCCCACGGACCGACTCGTTGCGCAGACGCACCCGACATATTTCGATGAGTACCTTATTTCTATATATTGAATTTTTATTTCATATTTCATGCTTGAACACGCGCCCTGGATGATAATGAAACAAGCGCGGCAAATCAGGTAGCTTTTGTTGAGATTACTGCGATGCCATGACGCGTTCGTTATTTTCGCATTGTGTTCATCTGAGTTATCTGCTTTTTGTGCATTTTCCACGGAGGCTTTCCGCCGAACAAAAGACTACGCTGACGTTGCTTTGCGAGCTCAAACTACAGATGTGTGCTTTTGAATTAAAGCCCGTCGACTTCTGCGAGAATTCCAAAATTGTGCTGTTTATTAATCAATCAAGTAGTAAAATCAGACTAAAACATATCATTTTAAATTAATATCAGTTAAACGGACTATGCAGACGTAAAACTCTAAAAAGTTAGAAGTTGTTTCGCATTCCTGTTTTACATTTTTAAAAGCATCACACGTCTTCAGAGCGTTCAGCCGTTGACTTTGCATGTTAAAAATGTAAATTTATGGCTGTTTGCGGAGGTCGATCGACAGACGATGTAGATTTGTTTCTTGTTTATCGCGTTGTCTTTGCAGCCTTGGCTGCACGAAACTTCAAAGAAATTCGCAGAGCCAATGACAAGAAAGAATCTGTCAAGAGAGCAAACTTTTTATTTGAATTGTATTTATGCTCCCTGTTGCGAACATGGCTGAGGCAAGGTACGCAGGGTTTTTTCATCAAACGCATTGCTTTGTGACAAAAATAGACGCCTAGTATGCTGTGAAATTATATGGGAAACGGATTTATTTGGATGTCAGATAATAAATTATATCAACGAGTAGTAAATTTGTGAATCTTCGTTATCAAAGGAGCAATAGAGATAATTTGTAAGGATACATGTCGGAGCAAATTTGAAATTCAGACTTTGAGTTTTCGGTTTCTTATTTCTTGAAAACTTTTAACCTTGGAAAAAAAAACAGATAAGAGATTTAAAATCACCTCAAAGTTTTACGTCTGATATGCTATTTATGTCTATTGCAAAACATGTATACAAAGTAAATATTTTTGATAGAAAATCACGAAGGTTAATTTTGAAATTTAGGTTTTTTATGCAAAAGTAAATTTTACTATAAATAGCGCCCTGCTCCGTAGCATAGTCGGTAAGCCGTGTCTGACTGAAGCAGTGACAGCGAGGTGCACATTCGAAGGACACAAGTTCAAATCCTGCTGGGACTATATTCAATATAATATATACTCTCACAGAATTCAGTTTCAGTAACTGCTAATAACTCTGGTAGTTGATGCAGTATAATAGAATGGATCTTAAATACGGTCTCGGTATCCGGCATGGTTGCAGTACGCTCCAAAATTAACAAACTATAGATAGTCTATCCGACGTAGAATTTTGAGGTGATTTCAAGTCAGTTGTATCATTTTTGATAGAACGCGGAAATTAAAAGGCAAATAATCAAAGTTAAGTTTCATTTTCTTCATATGTGCGAAATATTTAGACTCTAA
Source organism: Diploeciton nevermanni (assembly GCA_027575565.1). Lineage (NCBI taxonomy): Eukaryota > Metazoa > Arthropoda > Insecta > Coleoptera > Staphylinidae > Diploeciton > Diploeciton nevermanni. Next base: position 55,803 of record JAODIE010016688.1, read on the forward strand.
AAAATTAAAAGAATGACGGATTTGAAATGAAGGTTCATACTTTTTGAGATCATGGAAAAATAGGTCAAAACCAGTATCAAATTTAGATGAAAAGTACAAGTTAAACTGAAATTAATTATTTATTCAGATAGAGTGGTTTATTGTATTAAGCGTATCACAAACAAGAAACTGGTTTATTTAAAGATCAAGGTAATAATAACCACAAAAAAATTGTTAACAAGCCTCTATTTATTCCACCCAGCAATGACTACATTGCTTCTTTTTCTTAACAGATAACAATTATTACTTCGGCGCACCACAAGCCCGTTTCATTCCCAACTTCCAACAACAACACGCCAACGACTACGTCACATTCAACCGACACCAACCTATCAGTTATCAGCAAGAGGCTTCAAACAACTATTTTCCAGCGCCCCGCGACTTGCAGACTTCGGATCTGCCGCTGCACCTGCAACAGACGTTACCGCAGTACAGATTCACGCCGCAGCAGCAGGCGCCGTCTGCTTTTCGCGCGCCGCCGCCGCCGCCGCCGCAAAATAACTACCAACCACCACAATCCAATATCTATCGTAACAGTGAGAACTCTCACACACAGTATAGGACTGAGCATATCGTACCATCTACGCACCGTCCTAACTATTCTCATCTCTTCAAGAACCATCATGACCCACAGACGGAGACTTTTTTAGGAGAGATAACTATCGAGAGTCCCGCTGACCTGCCGCCAGAATTTGGCAACAGGCCATCGCCGTTTAAACCGGCGCCATTTACACAGAGACAAGAAACATCTCAACATCAGCAGAATTGGAAAGAGAGAATACCTGATAATGATGTCAACGCAGATCAGAAGCACAATGATTTGTTGGTTAACAATCGGGAGATTTTAAATCATCGCACCAGGATTTTTGCGCCTGATGGGAATAATTACAAAAGAAAGCAGGTGAAGCAATACTATGTAGATACCAGTGGGGAGGTTTATGGATCTAAGACCATGCCCACAACGACCTCAGTACCGGCTACGACATTGCACCGCAGATTTCCATTTAAGATCCTTTCTACAACTACGACCACCGAGAGAAATATCGACCCGTTGCTGGAAGATTTAAAGGATGACAATGATGATAACACTAATCACAAAAACGACGTGGAGATTATTGTAGGACCGGTTACCTTGCCCCCTGATCAGTTCTTTACAGTGGCTCCTAAATCAACAAGTGAAGAGTTGGAGTATGAGGAAGACGATGAGGTGGACACTACTCGAGTCCCAGACTACGAGTACAAAAGTAGCAGTGAGAATAATGTTTCTTCCGAGGAGGCTGAGGAAGGTGTGGACGAGGATGAAAGTAATGAGGATTATTCTACACAAGAATTGGCAGCAACTGAGGAGACTATTCATAAATACGCAAATGAAAATACATCCAACTCTACAAACAGCTACGATGTACTTACAATGAAGCCATCTACCATGGTTAAAGATGATAACTTTAAAGGTTTTATTGATTCAACTGTTATTGACTCTGAACCGGAAGTTTCTACATCAGCACCAACCGATGTGATCAATGTGGTTACAACAAAGAGTGTTATCCAGAATACTCAAGTCCCACAAGTTTCTATTGCCAATACACTAAATTCAAATGACTTAGAGCAATTGACAACACCTTCCAGTATTGTTGAAGATAGCAGTGAAACATGGGTAGTGGTTGCCTCCGTCCAAACATCCCGCTCTGTGTCAGGCGCCAGATATCTTCCAAACTCATTGATTGAACAGGAGATTAAAACTAAACTGCTTACTGATGATCCCGAAATGACAACAATCAGTCCCAACATAGCCGTCACTGAGGAAATCCCGGCGACTATATCGGTCAAGCCCAACACAAGCACTGAGAGCCTTATAGATAAGCTGGATCGTGTGCAATCGGATTTATCAGGCAGTTTGCTAAGTGGCATTAACGGTAACAATATTACAGTCATCACCGAGGGCTCGGCCAACGGTACTACTATGATTGACGCGGAGATTACGACGCCAACTCCCAAACAGTATCCTACTGTTGTAATTAAAAAGTTTAGCGCTGATATCCGTCCAACGTTTAAGCCAAAATATCAGACCAGGCCATCAAAAGCCCCGAAATTGAATTTAGATGTACCGCAGTCAGATGAGCCATTGAGGCTTAATCCGGAGACAAAGGTAACTGTTTCAGATATCAGTAAGTTTCTTCCTCCGGGATACAAACCAAAAGCGGAAATCGAAGATGCACCAAAAATAATTGGGGATATTTTGGTAAAGGCTACAACATCGGAAACACCAAAATTGAATATTGCTGGATTAAAGATCCAACAAATTGAGCTATCTTCTCTACTACCAGCTGGTTACAAACCTCCCAAGAGTACAACTACTACTTCTACAACAACATCAGCACCGAAGGAAGAAGGGACATTACCGGTTGAAGGGATAAAATCCGTTGATATTTCTAAATTCCTGCCACCTGCTTATTCTCCTTCTTCTTCAGCACCTACACCAACTTCCACAAAAGCTCCTTCTACCGCCCCTGATATCAAAACAACTAAAGACCTCTTTAAAGGTATTACTCAAGATGATCTTGCTAAATTTCTGCCTCCTGGATACAAAGTTCCCACAACAACAGTATCAACTCCAGCATCGACTACCACAAAGAAATCACCTCTTGCTGGTATTACACTCGATGATATCTCTGCTTTTCTTCCACCTGGTTTTAAACCATCTACTAAAGCACCATCTCGGACCACAACAAAAGCACCACTTCTTAAAGGTGTCACCTTTGAAGATGTTTCCTCTTTACTCCCTCCCGGTTTTAGAGGAACCACAGAGAAACCTAATCCAGAGTCTGCTCTCAAAGGAATCACAATGGATGACATAGCAGCCTTTCTCCCGCCTGGCTACAAAGGACGTTTCAGTCCAAAGTCAACAACTTCTCAACCGGAGGTCAAATCAACTGAGACTACTACGCCATCGACAACTACAACAACGAGCAGTGCATTCAAGGTTGTTTTTCCTGGACGCGCAATTGGTTTGCCACAGGGCACCTATAGAAAGTCATTTAATGGGCGGCTCACAACACCCAGGAGTATACCAGGAGAAGGATCTGCTTCTGTTGCTCCTAGTAATGTTGGAAGTGGTGGTGGAGTACCAACTCCAACTATTCACAAAGGATGGCCAACAAGGTACAAAGAAATATTATTTTTGTTGAAGAGAAGTTATCGTTTTTGTTGTTTTTTTGCAGAGCAACTACTGAATTTACTGGATGGCCCACACCATCAACTACACCAATTTCCATCGAAAAACTTTTAGAAAAAGCAAAGAATATTACTTTTACTATGTTGAACTCCACTTCCAGCAGCTCTACAACTACTTCAACTACGTCAACCACTACCTCTACTACGACCACAACTACCACACCAAAACCAACAACACCTGGCTATTGCATCAAGGAGTGTGACTTAGCTGGAACCATTAAACTTGTAGGTGGTGCCAAATGGGTACCGGAGTTATTAGATAGAAATACAAGAGAATGGCAAATTCTTGCTAATGAAGTTCAGTCTCAAGTAAGTCATTTCTTCTTGTGAACAACTACATTAAACTAAAATTGAATGTCGCTTAGCTTGAAGATGTCTACAGTCGTTCCAACGTTCTAAACAAATGGTACAAAAAGATCCGCATTGATGGCTTTAGTGAGGGCAGTGTGCTCGTGGACTATCTAGTTGAGTTGAACGATCTGGGCAGACAAGTTGACACACTGGAGATAAAGAAACTTTTCCATGACTCTCTAGAAGATGTGGTATCAGAAACGGTGGTACCTAAAGTATCCGCCATTACAAATAGAGAACCGAAATCAAGTTCTTTAGATGTTTCTGAAGAAGATCAATATCAGTTTGAAGGAAAGTTGAGTTTCGGTAACTTTGTGGTTGATCCCAAATACACCGATTTTATTAGTAAGTCTATTGAATTATCTCGAGTGAAAAGATTAGACAAATTAACATGTTTTTCAGTTTTGCCCAAACAAGTTTATCCCACTGTGGGGTACGCAGATGAAAATATTTTGTTACCACAGTGGGCAATCGCTGTTATTGTGATTGGGTTAGCGTCACTTCTTTTTGTAATTATATTTGGCGTTACCGTTGTAAGTATTAAACGAAAATAAGTTACGCATGCTATATTGTTGATTTTATTTGTTCTCTAGTTGGTTAACCGGCAGAAGAACGCCAAAAAGAAGCAACCCACTCCATTGAGTGATGACATGTTGAATGAACTCAACAAGAACCACATGGCTGGCATTGATAATTACGCCGCTGATGATTTATATAACATGGAAGATGTTTGGAATGATCGTCATCCGTATGATCATAAAATACCGAAAAAGGTCTCAGCAGCTTCTCTCTATCCAATATATCCACGTTTAAACGCTATACTTCTTCTTGCAGAGATCAACGGGGTCAATTCATGACAACAGCATGGCAAATCTCTACGACAGTTGGAGGTCCGAATGGAACGGCTACTATTACAACGCCTACTATGGCAACCATCCCGGAAGTAGTCACAGCGGAGGCGGTTATGGCCGCCGTCGCTCCGACTACGACACTAATTTCTAAGCGCCTATTTTTGCCAAAACTCCCCATCGAAGCAACGCAATGACGTGCACGATATTCATGATTTTCTAGTCAACTACAGCATTCCATCATACAACGGTGAATTTCGATTGCACGCAGCTGTGAGGAGTCAGAAAATCCACGACGATGTCACACGGTCAGCATCGATTGAGCAAATGCGACTGATTGACTTGATTACCTTGACCTATTAACGGCCAAAGAACAAGTGAATGTAATTTGATGGATTATGTTCGGCTTATAGTTATGTCAATTATGCATCTAACTGATTAAAATAATTACAGAGGCGGACATTTAAGGATACATATTTATTATCAAAATTCACGTATTTTGCAACCGAGTTAACTGATGTTTAGATGTTTAGACTCCAATTGATTGTTTTCATGGATAGTGAGCCACACTTAGTGGTACTAAGTGCGATATATTTACTAGGAGATAGATGCAACAATTAATTACGGAATTCCAGAACAAAAATGCTCAAATTATAAGACGGATAGGTATACTTCTTGTGGTGCGACAGAAATTGTTCGATACTGAATTAAGGTGTGCCATTTAATGGCTAGTTCGGTGGTCACTTCCGCATTCAACTTCCGACTGGCACCGTATGAGGAAAACATTGTAAATAACTGTGTATATATACATTATATATACTTGGCATACAACCTTATTGTAATAACGTGTAAACCTTTAAAATTTGGCCACACGAAGAAGGAATTTATGATATGTTAAATGTTGTAAGTCTTAAATATTTGAATTTGATTATTAAAATAAATAATATTATTAATTCCTAGTGTTGACCTAATTGTCGGGCAATTGTCAACACATTTTTAATTGATCTGTTATTACTATGACACATTATATATTTTGTCACTGATTTAAATTTCCTTCAAAATGTCTCAAGTAAAAGTGAATTCTGAAATACCAGATTCTGAAGAAAGTACTGAAACGCTAAACTGCAAACAATTTAATAGTAATACATCATTCTCTGATCATCATGAACAATCAAGTTCATCATTTGACGAGTTTCGTAAGCTTTTTTTAATACTATCTTCACAATTATAATTTACTCGAATTCTCTCTTTGAGAAGAAAATAAATGGAAGAGTGTACTACCTTCTGATGTGCTTAACAAAGACAACTACAAACCTATCATTGAAATCACAGAACCGCATCAGGATGTTCTCAGCGAGCAACTTATTGAGAGTTGTTCCAAAGAATTCGGGCCCATTTTAAAACCTGGATGCGTTGCAATGACACGGTGTGATCTCTCAAAACAAGTAAACTATTTCCAATACTTTATTCTATTTGCAATTCACAAACAAGTTAATAATTACAGGGACTGAAAAATATAGCAGTTCTAAAATATCACAAGTATCTAACTTATTTAGACTTATCAGCAAACTACTTAAGCGACATATCTTGCTTAAGTTACCTCCCATTCTTGAATTATCTGGACGTGTCGCAGAATTTACTGACTAGTGTTCTGGATTTTGAACCACCCATTAATTTGAGATTTGTCAATTTGGCCTACAATTTAATTGGATACATATCGGACTTATCTTCGTTTTGGTCATTGGAGTATCTAAATTTGTCACATAATTTGATTGAGAAAATTAATGGACTTCAAAATTTGAGGTACTTTTTTAGCACAAGTTTAGCCCCCAGAAATTAATTAATTGTTTTTAGCCTTTTGAAGCATCTTGATTTATCTTACAACTACATTAACAAAGTAGAAAACTTCAAGTTTTCAAACATACAACATTTAATTCTCGATAACAACGAAATTAAATCATTTAGGCATAACATCGTGAATGAACGTGATACACCAGAAGTAGTAAAATGCTTGATAATTTCAATGACCTTCAACAAACTGGACTCATTGGAACCATTCCGAGACATGCCAAAGTTAGAGAAATTATTTCTAAAAAACAATTTAATTGCAAGTCTTGGAGAATTAGCATATTTGAAGAATAATGTCATGATTCAGTCCCTGGATTTGCGGGAAAATCCTATCCAAAAAGTCGAAGAGTATGCGGAAACTATTATTAATTTTCTGAAAAGAATAGAATATTTGGATAATGTTGAAATAGACCCCGGCAAAAAAGTAGTTAATTTTAATTAATTTACAGATTTACAGATGAGCCAAAACGATTATATTTTAGGGAGCTGTAAAATTCAAGTTTAGTACTAACAATGAAGTCAGGGTACGGTGCTGCAATTCTATAATAGATATTATTTCAAACATGGCATCACCTGTTGTTGATGAGCTTTATCCAGATATTGAATTGGTACCTATTATTGCCCTGGTAGGGCCCATAGCTTGTGGGAAGATTCGTGTTGCAAAGATACTTCATACTATTTCATCGTAAATATTTTTACTCTAGATTTTTTCATTGCTTTGTAATTTTGCTTTCTTCATAGAAATAATATTCATCTCGGGGTGTCACACACCACTCGCCCCAAGTCTAAACACGATATTGACGGCGTCGAACATTACTTCATATCAAAAACAGAATTTATCGAAAGACTCGAACAGGGTAAATTTATTACATGTATTACCAAATTCGGACACCACTTTGGAATCAGCAAGGAAGAGCTGAAAAAAGCACGTAATGCGCAGGCCATTGTGTTCTGTACTGATATATGTACTGCAATGCAGCTCAAGGGACGTTTTCCCCATTGTAAGTTTATATTCGCCATGTCTAAATCAGTGGAGAATCACCGGAATTGGCTGTGGCAACATTTTTATGCTAATCCCTGGATTTCAACTTCTATCAAGACTTATATCTTGTCATATCAAGCAATAAAAACTGAGACAAGTGAAGACATTTATAAAGTGAAGCAAACCTGCACCAATATACTGGAGGAAATCATTCAATATATTGAGTTAATTCATGAGTAATATACAATCACGATAAGTTTAAACACGTTTGTTGATATTGTACTTCTTTTAGGAGGAAAACCACAGAGACGGAAGCTACAGATCCAAATACATCAAACGCGTATTATGATGATGCAAACTGGGCTAGATCAGTCTCAGTAACATTAGGTAGCAAACTGACTATACCAGATACTTCTAAAAAGGTAATATGTTAATATCTAGCAGCATTACACATAATATTTTCTGCTGATTTTGTTTCAGCGTCAAACAGTTTCCTTTTCACAAACTAATGACGAGGTTTTCTTAGCCTCAGATATAACAACCATTAACACGATTCATAATCAAACAGATGCAATAAATACAACTACATCAGAATTGTACAGTAAGCACGAAAGCATGCATAGAGTCGATAGTTCTTTGGGTAAATTGCATAGAATCTTATCGAATCGAAGTTCCATGGGTAGTAAATCAGTGCAATGGTTGAATGCTCCCTCTGTTGGAATTAACCAATCTTGGATTGGATCAGTGAAACATGATGATAATTCTTTTGGAGAGAATACAAGTTCTTACAAATCCAATTCCGAAATAAGGTGTTAAACTAAACAATTAGTTATGTCTATTATGTAAATATTTTTTACAGTCACTTATCGTCAATCGTTACATTCAAAGAAGAAAAAAATCGCTCTACTACTTCTACTTTTTTCAATATTGGTTCACGCTACACAATTGATAATGATGAGGGTGCAGATGAAATGTATATAATTGGTGAAGAAATTAAGGAAGAACATCCGGCCTGTCTCAAAATATTCATTGAAAGCCAGTTGAGGAAAAGAAATCTGTATGAATCAGAGTTTTGCAATAATCCTGGACTCTACTATTACAGGGTGAGTAATATTTAACCACACAATAATGTTTTGTGTTGATTTAATGCATTATTTATTATGTAAAAGGTGTATACTGATAAAGTAACGGAATCAGCGCATTTACTTCATGGAATCGTAAATGAAATCGTTCAAATAAATGCAAAACATTTAAATCAATGGAAAGAGAAAGTAGAGAATGCAAAAAATCAGAAGATGATGATGAAAAAAAGTGATTATATATTACGCAATAGCTGTTAAATCTTAAAAGGCACTTGTTATAATAATTCAACTAGTTTTACAAAATTAACACTTGTTAATCACATTGTTACCACGTTTACGTCCCCAACTTGTCTTGTATTTCCATTCACCTGTAGCCCATCAGATGTCGGAGACAATGGCGCTAGTGGAATATTACACTGCAATGTTATTGGAGATTCCTCACACTCACTTGTTTGTAATATCTGCATCTGACCGGCACCTGAAACAAAGCATTCTATGCTTTGAAGTAGCCCTTATATATATCACACATTTAAAGTTTATCTTACTCAAATTCTTCTCTCGTGATTTTCTCGTTCTTCTGGTATTGGTCTCTACTATTTTCGAAGGCCTTAATGCGTGTCCACCTTGCTCACAATTATCCATACAAGGATATGGGGAACGCTTTTTTCTGCCATTATAAGAGGAAATTCTCTTTTGACCATCAAACATTTCCTTGCAACGTTTCGCATAAAGCAGTCTGTCGACAGCAAGAAAGAAGTCACTCTTGCACATGGTCATCACACTGTGTAATGTAGCAGGATGTACGGTTGGAAATAGTTGCATTAAGCGCACAAAATTAAAGAACTCATTTGAAGTACTTTTAGATTCCGAAGCTTTAGGTTCTTCCAGAGTTATATCTTCTAAAGTAGAGGTTTCGGAGCTTTTCATATGATTTTGTTTCGATTCAAGTTCAATCTCAACTGATATTTCGGTAGATTGTTCCGATTGTTGGATTTCTTGTATTTCAAAGTGTTCTGATGAGGAAGCGTCTATAGGACATTCTGCAATAATTTTAATATTTGAAGAATCCATTTAGGATATTTTGATGAGTGAATTGAAATGTATTTGGGACTTTGATTTGGCAAGTTAATGTTATTATTGTTTTAAAAATACATTCTAGATTTCCAGAAAATAACAACTGCTCATGTAAATCTTAATTTAATTCTTTATTACAATACATGAAGTCTATAAATTATTCATCAATCAAAAACATTTGAACTGATTTGTGATACTTATCAGGTAACTCTTTCTTTAATTCAATACGATCTAGCCATTTGTGTTCAACTTTTTGCCCGACTTCACCGCCACCATATCGAGCGAAGTATATAAATACTTTAGCACCTACTGACTCATTTTGTGTTACTTTAGGATATTTATACTTGTAAAATCCAACTGGTGCATTGCCATATAATTGTGTATTACTATTAGAACCTAGTTGTTCCTTAAGCACTCGTTCAGCGGTCTGCAAAAATTGATTAATTAATAGTTATCAAAACTTTTACACAAATATACCTGACGAAGACTTTCCCCATCATTCCTAATAGTCTGTGGTAGTAAGTAAAAGATTTTATCACCAATTTTTACTGGTGTAACCAGTACTAGACTCTTTGTAAGCTTTCTATTTGTTGTCTTTAGGTCATTCTTCTCATCTGCATTAGAAGGCACAGTACCAAACTGAAATTTATTTAATTCGTCCATACTCATATCTACAAAATCTTGTGCTGTTTGTTTCACACCCATATCCACTTCAATATCTCCTTTTTTTAATAGTTCCATTTGCTTACTAAAATTGTAGGCATATAAAATAAAGACATGTTATAATGTTAACATAAAAATTGTACATACATGTCTCTCTCATGCTTTATTTCATGAGCAGACTTCCAACTTTTCTCTAATTCAACTTCTTTGAGTTGTTCATTGAATTCTTTCTGGTCTTGGGTCATTTCAGCAGTAATGAGAGGTTTCCTCTCAATACAAACTGCAGTCAACAAGTCCCATTTCTCTTTTATTGTAGCGGAATTAACTATAAATATGTGAAATGTTAGGAAATTAATAATTATTTACGTCGATATTAATATTCACTTACATCGGATTAATTTATAATTTTTTATGGTCAATAATTTACTTTTAAACATGTTTATATTGGCCAACTAAGTGTTGGAAATTTTTAGGTTATTAGTGGCAGCAAAGTGGAGGATTAATATTAAAGCCAAGTATGTTTAGTTAATAGCTTACAATAACTGTAAAGATTATTTTAAGTAGTATTATGGAGATATGCAATTAGTGTCTGTCTCTAACGACACTAATTGTATACTTAAAAAAAAATCTAGCAGCAGGTTTAACGCACCTGCCCTAGATTAAATAGTAAGCAACATAAAATGTAGTTTTTTTGTCATTATTTTTAAAATCAGGGACGTCCTCTTTGTGAGCTGTTATTTGATATCAAATTTGTTAGTTTCAGAATCTTCATTTATATGTTTTCTATGGTTTACTTTAGAGGATAAAATATTGTTGCATTCTGTTACGAACAATCATTAATTTCAGCCATTACTTTTTCATCAAAAGACTTATATCCCTAAAAAAACAGTGGTTTGGTCAAAAATCATTATTTATTTGCTTGCGTTTTTATTCACAAAATTTAGAGTACATAGTTATACGCCATTATAGCTTTTCCTATTTCTTATAAGCGTTAATGTAATTTCGGTTAAAATTTTAATCACAAATTGAATGTCCCTAATCAGGCATATATGGTATTTTTGATAAGGAAAACTAAAAATGGACCAATTACGTTGGTGTTTAATGAAGCTGATTGCAAGGCTCAAGTGTCACTTGAAATTTCATCTGATTTACAAATATTAGTAGTACATTGAATAATTTTTCATTGATACGAACTTTGTCGTTCGATAATTATTGTTTACGCGGGAAACGCGGTTAGCTTATCCAAATAAGCTTATTATGGCCGTCTCAACTAAAGGAATTTTTAAGATGTTATAATTTAGGGGACAGGAATTTTTTTCATACAATTGGAATTTGACCGAGACAAAGGTTTACAGCTATGAGTTGAGTGCTAAGATTTGTAGACTGACTGAGACGCTTAATTGTAACTTATTGTACACACTGAAGTTTGAGTTTATTTAGAACTTAACATAACCCTTGTGGGGGTAAAATACGTTACCCCCAATAGGTGAGCAACTTTCTACATTTGGTGGAAGGGTCGGTGTGTTCCTTGCATGGACCTTTCCATGAAGCGGCAACGGTTGAACTATTCCACGAATCAGCAAGAGTTATCTTATCTAAAATTTAAATAAGGTCTATGATAGGATTAGCATTATAGATAAATATATAAATTACTGACTATATAAATGGCTTCATGGTGTGTAACTTCACAAGTGTGTCAAATATCTTAGTAAAAAGTCCTACTAGTTAATAAACTAATATGGTGACCTTCGCAATGAAGTTATTTGCCTCAATTTGCATCGTTTTATTCTGTATACAACATAGTGAACCAGCAAGAATCCTTGCCGCTGTTCCTACAGCGTCCTATAGCCATCAGGTGTTCTTCCAAATGTTGTGGCGCGAACTGGCTATCCGTGGACATGATGTCGTTGTAATTACGACTCATCCAACTCATGAAAAGCTACCCAACTTTAGAGAAATCGACATTAGTTTTTCACAAAAAATGATGCACACTACCATTGAGGCAATGGTTACAGCTAAAAGCCAACTTTCTTCTCACATTCGCTTTGCAGAAGCTTTATACGAAATGTCAGAAAAAGAATTGGCTTCACCTCAAATACAAGAACTAATCAAAGATAAAAGGCAAACGTTTGACTTAGTAATGGTAGAATACCTGTATCCTAGTTTCTATGCCTTCCAACACCGTTTCAATGCTTCCTTCATCGGTGTAACATCCTTGGGGGGACTTGACGGAGCTCATGATGTGATGGGAAATCCAACGCACGCCGTACTATATCCTCATTTGATGCTTCTCCCAAGTAAGAGCTTTCAAGATCGTGTGATTGCCTTTTTATTGAACCAAGTGGTCACATTAACGAAAACGAATTTTGCCAAGAAAATAGAATACTTGAATGCTAAATACTTTGGTGAAGAGTATCCATCTCTCCCAGAACTTTCTAACAGGGTAGACATGTTGTTTATCAACGGCAACCCAATGTTTTGTGAAGTGAGACCTTTAACTCCCAGCACTATTAATATTGCTGGCGGAATACATATGAAACCTCTAAAACCACTTCCTGCAGACTTGAATAAATTTTTGGATGAATCCTCCCAAGGTGTGGTATACTTCAGTTTGGGAAGCAATTTTCCCAGCAAAAATATGACAAGCCATACTCTGCAAGTAATCATGGATACCTTCTCACAAATCCCATACAATGTTCTCTGGAAGTTTGAAGCTGATAATTTGCCTGGTAAACCAGAAAATGTAAAAATTCTCAAATGGGCACCCCAGCAGGATATTCTAAGTAAGTCATTTCAAACCATTCCGTCGAATGTGATCTAAATTAATTGTATTTATTTAAAGGACACAAAAACATCAAACTCTTTATTACCCAATCTGGCATGCAATCCTTGGAAGAAGCACTATTTTCTCATGTCCCCCTTATTAACCTTCCCATCTTCGCAGATCAATTTGCTAATGCCGCGAGGGTCGCTGCTAAAGGTCTAGGAATCGAAATGGATATCAAAACTCTAACAGTCAAAGACTTTAAAGCAGGTATCCTGGAAGTAATTACTAACCCCAAGTACAAAGAAAACGTAATAAAACTCGCTACACAAATCCAAGACGATCCAATGACTCCCTTAGAGAAAGCAGTTTGGTGGACTGAATATGTCCTAAGACACAAATCAAGCCAACATTTGAAAGGACCTACGATTCCTTCCTATCAGTATTATTACCTGGATGTACTCGCTTTATTAGGAAGTATTTTCATAATAATCATCCTTTCTATTTTCTGCATCTGTAAATTTGCTTATGATTACGCAGTTAGATTCTCGCAGAGAATATCGATTAAAGTTAAGAAAACCTAAGAAATTCAGTGATTTCAAATCATTGCGTTTCTGCAAGATTATTAAGTTATCAAGATAGAACAATGTACTAAGATATAATAGCGTGTATAATATAGGCCCTACTGATATAAATTACATATAAAAGTACACATAATTTTAGTCCGTAAATAAGTGTATAAATATAAATCCAATCAAATGTGGATAGCGACTCTAATTTAAATATAATGTTCTATGACATGAAGATAAGATGCTTTGGCATGAGCAAATGTATGAATAATCCTCATATTTTATAGGACATCTTCGTAAATGACGAAACCTTCATTATCAGTTGATTGTAATCAATTGTGTAACTACATCAACCTGTTTCTATGTCGTGGCACCTGTCCCAACGGATACCATTCACTGATTTCGTGCGTTAAATCAAACTGATCTAATTGTAATTCCACTCCACCTAAATACTCATTTTCTTGAAGAAGATCGTAGCTCCACACCGTTGCAGTTAAAGTTCGAGTCTGTAGAATATCCAACGGCATACGGTACTCCAGCTATAAAAAAATACAATTGAATTGCAAATTCATGTTCTAGGACATTAATCTCAATTTTATTATCAAAGTTACGAAATTATAGATTTACCATTTCCATAAAACTCGGGTGACAATTTCTTTTAATAATTTTTGTTTTGCGTTTCGTCTCTTTAGTGGGATCAGGGTGAAGATAGACTTTGACATAGGTAGAAGGTTCTTGTGCATTACTCCCAACCAAGGGTAAACCACGGACATGCTGTACCATTACTCTAAAGACATCCCTATTCCATTGTATGGAAAGTTTCAGTTGACCTTTCAGTTTGCCGACCTCGCATTTGTCTTCCGCTTTGCGCGCTAAAGAAGAAAAAAACTACAATAGTTATCCAGAAATAAATTTAATTTCCTGTTCACCTATCCTATTAGGTAATGGATCCTGTTGATCTCTCAGCATAGGATGAAGGAATGTGTATACTAAATCAGAATGCGCAATTTCATCTGCTGTGTTAAATAACGATGTGATGAAGTGTTTTATTTCATTGTGGCGTTTTGCAGCCACTTGCTGGACATTCGATCGTCCCATTTGTAATCCGCTGCTCAAGCTATTAAAAACAGAAAGAATAAAGACATTATGCAGGCAACAGTGTATCTTAGGAGATAACACATTACAAGTGAGTGTTTCTGAATGTATTGTCTTATCTCTGAGCCGTTTGATTCTGGGTAAATTACTCTAAGATAAGGAACATTATCACCACTCGGGATTTATAACTACTGCAAATGATGTCAACAATTCTATAATTTTGCCCCATATTAGCCTCGTATTCAATTAATAATCTGCGGTCATAAACGTGAAACATGTTAGCGAAGTTATTGTACAAAAAAGAAGTGCTGGTCATCGGAAAAGAGGAACCTGACCCTAATTGGGAAGGTATTAATGGGTTGAGATATATTCAGACATCAGAATTCAATATGAAATGTATGTGCATTGTACAGTTGACACTGTACATGAGAATATAATTAATATGACTCATTTTAGATGTACCACCGGCACACTTACCAGAACAAAATAGCATAAACCTTCTACATATTTCAATGAAACCAATACCAAATATGGCAAAACCAATACCAATTAATACAGTTGCAGAGAAAGTACCTACATTCAAAAAAGTCGAAATCAAACCAGAGAAGATTGAAAAAAATGAATTTCTTCCGAAGCTAAAAAGCGCCATTCAAGAATCGAAACCGGTTCCTGTCACAGTGATACCTCCAACACAACCAATTGAAACAACACCAAACAAAACAGAAAAAGATTCCGAACCCACATTACCATCTCCAAAGAAATTTGAGGAAGAACCAACCAAGGAAATTATGGAAAATCACGTAGCACAAGAGGACATTAAGCCAGAAAAATCGATCGACAAAAACAGTTACGTCACGAGTGATGATTTGGACTCTATAAAGAGTGATAATGATTTCACCAATGCAAGTACAACAAAGATACAGAACGATTTTGATGAATTCTTTGAGGAGTGTAGCTTTTCAAAGCAAGATAAACCCGTAGAACGCTCTGTAAGATATTCGCAAAGTGCGCATTTGGCCAACGCTTTATATTAACATAAATTATCACTTACCTATGCAATTTTGCCAAAGGAAACTGCAAACATAACTTCTGGTATAATTCGTAGAACTCCTTATATGTTCGATACATCTTCATCGAATCCGTTTGTCCCTCCCGAAAAACACTCACAATATACACGTAGTACTTATCCGGGTCATAGCACTTTTTGTAGTTCTCCACACGCACCTCAACAATTCTTCCATCGGTCGCCATACTGTAATTATATATTAATTGTTTACTATCTATAATTTATACACACCACTTAAATTACCTATATGTATACGGAACAAAGCTGAGCATTTCCCCTCCTTCTCCACCTTCGGTGTTGAATTTTAACTGCGCCAGATTATGCAAAAAAAAGTTGAACTGTGTGAACCAACTTTTGAGAGAACTCTGTATTAGTCGTGCAAAATACGCCGCAGCTTCGGGATTTGATTGGCCCAACATAAGAGCATCTCGAAGATTGGAGACTGCATCAGCCGTGACTCCTTTCATCCCAGACGACGCCATTAACGTGAAAAGGTACAGCAGAAGGTTTCCGTTGTTTCTTATAATATTGAAAGCTTGACAGCAGAGATCAACGAATTTGTGAAATTTTTCTGATGGACGATCACCGCCATTGATAACGTAGGCCATGTCAGATGTTAATACAAAAGGTGAACGATCTCTGTGAAAAAGATATTTATATGATATTCATCTCCCTCTAAAAAGGTTTATATTTATACCGTTTGAAATTCCCGAATTTTTGTGCATCTCCCAAAAATTTTCCAAAATCGATGTGAAACAAATGTCCAGATGTCTTCAACATAATATTGTCGTTATGTCTATCACAAATACCTAGAATGTATGTGACCACGCAATATCCAGCACATGACGCTGTGAAATTCTCCACTGCTCTTCCATATTCCAGCTCAGAAGGATTATGTTTAGCAAGCCATTCTGCAATAGGCTTGTCCTTAAAAGACCCTGTTAGGCCATGTTCTACTTGTATTTTCCGTAATGTCTCTGCTTTCATAACCAGTTCAATAATTCCCCTTCGTTTTCCTGTTGGCACACAACCGTAGGCTACTATTTTCAAATCAAGTCCTTGCTTCAACCACAATTTATCCATCAATCGAATAATTTGCAGCGTCAACATATCCTGCTGCAACTCATCCCCGACTTTAAAAATGGCGGGAATATTTGACCCATCTTGAGCCAGGAATGATATTTTTAGAGGAAGTGTATACGAGGGAAAATAAGAGCACGCTGACGTGTTAATGCCACACACCCTTAAAGTTGGGCTAAGTGGAAGACTGGTAGGGCGTTCGGCTAGAAGAGAATGAACACTTTTCAAAGAACGTTCCAAGAGAGGAATGCGATGGGAATCTTTTGTGTTTTGAACAGAAACCGCAACTTCAAAGAGTTCCTTTAAAATAAAGCAAATTAGTTTACTTGGCGAATTCAAAATAGTAGACGATATAAAGTACCTTGACTAATACTTGTTGACTAAAGAAACAATTCCGTAACGCGCTACCACAAATCGCAAGTAATGCTCGCAGCATCAGTAATAATCGCCGATGGTACCTAACTTCTGCAATACAAGCAAAATCCATTTCTTCAGTGTCATATTCATAGTTCTGCGGATTATCTCCTGGTAAACTATGACTTAACAACCAAAATAAGTGATGCGCGACTCGCGGTGATCTCAAAGCTCGGTCCAATAAAAACTCTGCAAGTGGAGAGTCTTCAAAGTTTTCATGTCGAAGAGCTACTACTAACTGCGGCAGGTAATCAACTAACTCATCGTTAGATATTGGTCCTAACCATTTAACAGCATATTTTCTTACTTCCATGTCTGGATATCTAAATGTGAAACAATTAAGAAAATATTTTCGAAAAAGTTCTAATAACTTACGTTGGTAATAGAAGCTCAATTGCATCAACCGGTTTCAATGGTGCCCAAACTCTGAGCAAACCATGCAACTCCGCTAATTTCGCGTACTCCCAACTGAGTACCGCCAGTAAAACCTTCGTCAACGCCCTCGGAATCTTGAGCAGATAATAACGTTTTTCCCAAAGGATTTCTCGAACCTTTACTTCCATCTTGTATAACATATCCATATCAATTGCATCTAACAATTCCTTCTGCGTTTGATGATCCAAACTATTAAGGTCATAAGCTTCTCGAGGTTTCTCGGGGATCACTAGAGGAAACATTGTTTTTGATGGACCATCCAATTGTATACATAAAACGGGGTGGTTTGCGTTAGGATAGGTACCAGGCGAAGGAGCAGGGCCAAAAACGTGGTTCAATTCCATTGGCCAAATTGATAATAAGTTATTTCCAAGCGCCATTACACTATATAAAAATACCAATAAGATTTTAAATGCGTTATTAAAAAATAAATATTGCCTTACCCCGAGTAATCAAAAAACTGCATTGCAGCCCAGCCAATATCGACCTCTTTAAACTGTGGCATTGGTTGTTTCTTGGCGCTGTCGTTGTTCTCTTGTTCGCTAAGAGACCTACCACGTATTACCAAAACCAGCCGTGATTCTCTTGCCAAAGAAGAGACCGGAAGTTGCATGTCCATCCAGCAATCAAACAGAATACGAGTGTACATCTCCTTTGATAGCTCCACAGGTTGTGAGAACTCCCACTGACCCAAGGCCCGTGTTCCATGGAAAATACGCGCGCCAATCACGTAACTGTCAAAGTTCCAAGTATTTGATGGCCGATATATTGCGCAAATCCGTATTACGACTGTGTGGGTAATTGAAGAAACTAAACAAATTGCTAAGAAAAGAAAACACGCAATAAATTGACACAAATTTGTGCTTCTAAATTACTGGTACTCACAATTACGATCTTCATGAGTTTTCAACTCAAAATCAACCCTAAACGCTTTAGAATACATGTTAATTAACATCTTCAAAGCTTCCCTAATCTTCTCACAGTTGCTGCTGATAGAATTACTCAAATTACTCAACTTCCACTTTTCTGTAGTACATAAATAATTCTGACATGTCGCCTCACATAACTCTAGGGCGTCTGAAATCTCAATTGTCTCCAACGCGCCCATCAATTGAACAATCAATTTCACTGACTGTCTCAAACTCTGCGTTTGCAATAATTGCAAATCTTTATCACCCCTCTCAATCTCATTGCATAAATTAACAATTTTGTCCACTTCACTTTCAAATGTTTCCAGTAAAATATTTAAGTGGTCATACGGAATGCTGGGATTCTGTTCTTTCGGTATAATGTGCTCAATCTTAATCTCTTTATCACAGTTATCATCTTGTAACTAAACACATTTTTTTATAAAACATTAGTTTTAAATAACCGCGCAAGTAATACTTACAGTTCTCTTCAATGACTTATCTAAATCCTTATCCGGCACCAACACCAACACAACATCTTGCTCCAGCTTAATACAATTGTGAATGTACTCATATTGTGACAGTAAGGTAGACGGTGCAAGATATTCATTGTACTGCCACACTTTAAGTGTGTACTGATCGGTGTTGGGGGCTTCCAAGTCCACAGTTGATTGCAATGTAACATGTTGTACGCTTGATGTAACATCACAGGTAAATGTGATTGGTTTGCCCATATCAGCGCCTTCAAAATGTGGATAAACGCAAAGTTTAATGCTTGTTCCTTGTTTATATTGATAGTCTACCATTGGACTCATAACCAGGCCCATGTTTGTGTTGGGTGTGTCATATTTGAATTTATCTGGCAAATAAAATCAAGAAATTAAAAAGTAATGAAACAATATTGATGTAGTTAGTACACACTTCTTAGTTTTTGGACCATTTGATGAAAACCAGTTAGCTCTATATCTGGCGACTGGTGACGATTCATCACTTTGATGCAGTCAAATAGTTTTGAAGGACGTTTTGACTAAAAAATAAATTTAATGTAAACATATCGTTTTTTTGAATTCTGATTTATGATGTACCCACGAATCCATTTTGTCGCCCTTCTCCTTCCGGTCGAGTGTTCTCGCTGGAGGCAAGGGTGGAGGTGGTGATGTTGGTGCGCTGATAACAGATGCATAGAGAGGATCTGATGTGCTATTGCTTCCTGATCCGGAGTAGATAAAATCATACGGATCGTAATCATTGTAGACACTATCGCAAACTGATGCACTGTCGTCGACTGAAGAAAACAATCTATCATTGATAACAAGAATACCGCCAACAATATAGAAAGAAATAGATTACTTGAACAATCAGGACTTATAGTCCTCGCTGACACATCTCCATAATCCAATGACTGATACGAAGAAGTCGTCAACGGATCAAACGCCTCCAAGATACTAACACGCACACTATTCCGATTATCAATATGTGTCAGATCAATCAAATTCCCGATCGATTTTCGTGTCTTGCTGCGTACTGTCGAGCTAGTCGACGGCGGCACTGGTGGCAGTGGCCTCGCTTCATTCTTAGGCATCAAGACTGGTGCTGATGACGTTGAAGGCGTCAATGGCTGCGTGCAAATTAATAATGAATAGAAAATTCAAACAATTACAATTGTTTAACACAATGTAATCGTCTCAAACAGGTTTTAAAACAAAGCAAAATTAGTAACATTATTACAACTATTAGCAAATCAGTTAGTTTGGGTTATTTACCAGCGGCGGGCATATGTTAGACACACTGGAGGGCGGTGTTGCCCTCGAGGCAAACTGCTGCATCGGATTACTCATGAAAGCGTGATTGGGTTGAATCTGCACCGGCTGGTGAACATTTGCAACGTTCACCATTGGTTTATTAAAGTTATCAGCGTTCAATCCAATGTTGTTGCACATCATCACGCTTTTCAGTGCGTTTACATTGACATTTAAATTTTTGGGTGCGGGCGGCAATAAATTGTTTAGTTGTACATTTTGACCGTAAAGCGTCCAACGTGGTGAATTGAAGAAATTATTGGGCGTTTGTTGTTGTAATGGTGGTTGATTAGCAAAAGGTGATTGTTGTTGTGTTGGAACCAAAGACTGATTGAGATTACAACTAAAATGATTCAGAAAATTAAGAACTGTTTTAAAGTGTTGATAAATAATCATATACTTGAATAACTCCATAATTTCATTTGTTTGAGGTGGGCTACTAAATGAAATCAAATCTGGATGATCTCCATCAGTTGCATCAAAGGGAGATGTAGCTGTGCTATTCCGCCTTATCCCACTTGGAGGTGGTGCAATAAGAGATTGATTTGCATTTCCCCCAGAATTTGGCCCAGGACGTGGCCTACCCTTAATTTGTACATCTCTCTCAGGTCTGTTAGTGTCTGACTCATTCATAGAAGATGCCCTAACCACTATAAACAAAAGAAAACAATACAAAACATTGGTGTTTGTACTGTAACAGACTTATTTGTACCTGGCTTTAATATTTTGCCTACATTGCTGGTACTGTTGGATATGTTCCTCAGCTGCAGGTGACGTTGCTTAAACTTTTCCAAAGCTAGAGATTCTAGACTAAGAGCTTGGGCCCTTTCTAGGTCTTCTTTGAATTTTCTATCAGGGTCAATTGTGTCTTTAGTCATCTAAAAGAAAAGCAAGTAAATATTAAACGTTGTTAGCACTCGTAACAACACTTGCAGTCTTGATAATACTACAACTTACTGTGCATGTTTTATATACATGTATTTCGAAGAAAATTAACGCATAAAGATTGATAAATAAATATATAAATATGCAGTGGTTCCCAACAATATTTTTATAAACTATAACCTAATTTTGATCTGTCAGAGTTCCTGGAGCAAGCGAAATTTTACGAATATAATCGAGGGTTTTTTTAAATTAAAGATGCCTAATTTAAAAAAATAATAATAAATCAAATTGAAATAATAAAAACTTAATAACCAAATTATTTTAAAATATTTTTCTGCCATTTAGTTAATTTTAATACATTTTTAAAAATTCCAAAGTTTGAAAGTATTTGAAATGTTTGTTGTGTCAACGTAGCGATTTCAGCGCGAGCATAACGCTTGGTGACCAATCTAGAAACCAGGGTCACTTGCCGACGGCTTGTTGCGAGTGCGGCTCGAAAATTTCTTTCGGGGCCGCGATAATTTCCATCGATTCGATATTATGAACATACCGCCGGAGAATACGTGCAATCGAGGATCACAGTGCAGTTAATTAGTGCGCGGCCTTAATCGCGTATTGCGGAATCAACAAACGCCGCCCGCGCGTCTTCTCAGAGTGCATTCCAGCCCGAATGGTTAGCGGTGGACGACGCAAATGGCGTCCGAAAACGAAGCGTCCTGCGACGCGGACCCTAATTTTGCTGTTATCTGCGCCTTCCTTGAGAAGTTTGGCACTGCTTGCGGCTTGCAGGTGGTCGACTTCGTCGATCTCCAACAAATGCTGGAGAACACTCAAGAAGGTAAACTCAAACTTTATGATTACTAGCGTCGCACTTGAGGGCGGCGAAACTAAAACTAAATCACAACAAAACAAATAAGCACAATTCTTCTATTATGCTTTGACAAATGGATATCTTTATTGCACTGCTAGATCATTGATTAATCTGTATTGGAATACTCGGCGCATAATAAGTAGATTTTTCTTTGGAACTCAGAAGAACAATAACAACAGTCTCTACTAACCTCAATCTTTGTTGCGCATTACATTTCTTAACTAAATTATTGCTTTTACAGTGTCTCCCGTTCTTATTGACTTGCACATAAAGTTACTGAGGAAGTTGAGGAAATCAGTGACTGCTGAGAGATGGGAAAGATGCATTGTCAAGATTTGTCACACATACAGCAATCAGGATGCTTGGGAAATTGAACGATTTGGCTATAAAAAGGCTAGACTTGGAGCCAAGTTAAGACTTTTGAAAGTAAGTTTATCTGTTTTAATTGTTGTAATACAACATATGTAATTAATTCTATTATAGGAATTATTGGAAATGCAGTTTGACACCAACACTTCCTTTAAGAACAAAATCAATGTTATTACAGCAAAAGAACTGAGATCCCATCCAATTGGTAGAGACAAATTAGGCAATGCTTATTGGTATCAAATTGATGACAGTTGCCAAATCAGGGTGTATAAAGAAGATCCAGATGAGGAAACATGGGCTTTAGTTGCCAAGTAAGTTGTTATAATATTTACTTATTTATTAATGGTTATAACGTTTTTGTCTTGTTACCTTCATGCGTTCGGCTTCGTATTTTTCCGAAAAGTATTGTCTGTAGAAAATAAAACGGCCAGAAGGTTTAACATTACGGCATCTCTTTTTCTAAAACAAGATAATTTGCGGTGATTCATAAACCATAATTTGTTTTTTTACTAACGTCAATACTTCTAGTCAGAATTGCCGAGCTTACTGAAGAAGGCAACACGAGAAAACGATTTACTCATTAATAAAGAAATAAGTTTCGAACTACAAATAACATGAATATAAGACACTTTCTTCGCCAAATCAACAAAGCATTAAATTGCTATTTTATTAACATTGATTTATTACTCACAGAGATAGAGAAGGATTGGTTACTCTCATCTCAAAATTAAATGACAACCAAGATTCATCTGGCACTGATGCAGTTACCAATGAAGACAGCAACAGCAATAATGAAGAAACCAAGACTGTATTGGACACAGGGCAACAAGACTCAAACAGCTCCAAAAAGTCATCTGATGATGATAAACCACCAGAGTTGGTGAAACAAGACGTCGACGACGAGGAAACTAAAATGGAAGGAAAGGAAATTCCGATAAAAATGCCCGAATTGGTCATTGCACCTCTTGAAGAGAAAAAAACCGAGTTGAGTGGTATTAAAGAGAAATACATCAGAAGCGATAACTTTGTGCAATCCAACAGAAAAGCAGTAGAGAGTGCAGGATTTGTATATATTGGTATTTCTGATGTGATTAAACGACCATCAGACGAAGATCTAGATGAACCAAGTTTGGTGAAGCGCCCTAGGACAGCGAGGCCTACTCTACTCGGTAATAAAAAGAAGCCCTATCTTCAAGAAGAAGAATTAGATGAAGAGGAAGATGTGGAAGAGGAGGAGGAGCTAGACGAAGAAGAGGAAGAAGAACATTCAGAAGAAGACGATGATGATGTCGGTGAAGCTATCGAAGAACCTCTTATGTTAGTTACAGGTAAAGGCTCAGGAAGAGGCACTAACTGCGGGAATCCAATTGTTGGGGATGTTGTTGAAGAGGAAGTCATGTTTTTTTGCGGCGAAGGCAGTGGTAGAGATTGCGACACTGGTAACGAAGAGAAGAAGGAAGATGCAGCTGAGGAGATAAAAGATTCTTCATCCACGAATAGTATTAAGTTGGGCATGATAATTGATTTAAAGACTGAGGGCAGGGATAAATCACCAACAAAAAATACAGCGTCAAGGTGGGATGTTTGTAAACCTATTGAAAATAACGACGATAGGCCACAAGATGTTTCAGAGTCAAACAGTAAAGTGGTAAAGACTCTCGTCGATGAATTCGATAGTATTACCAAAGAAGAGGCGCTTGCTGTCAAAACTCCTAGGTTTTTCTTTGGACCAACCTCTAGGTTTACCTTTGACACGCCTGCAATGATGCAATCTTCTCCGATAATGGGTTTTGGTGCTTCACTCGCCAGTGGCAAAACAAATGTTGATACGAGTAGTAGTAAAAATCATGAAGAGACTGTAAATAATGATGCAGATGAACAAATAGAAAAACACGAAAAGTTAAATCATGACGAATCTATAGTTAGTGATAAAGTTGATAAACCAGATGCAAGTTTGAAAACGGAAGCAGCATCTACTTCTTTATTGGATCTTAAAATTTGTGAGGAAAGTAAAGGTATACCAAAAATTGAGATTGAAAATCCGTTATCCGAAGCTGATCTATCTATCGAGCCAGAATCATCAACTGTACATGAAGCAGTTGAGACAAATATAAATATTGCCAGTTCTAATGTAATGGTCTTACTAGAAAAATCTTTATTGATTCACACTGACAAATTTGATACAGGCAACACTGAACCACCAGAAATGGAAACTACTGGTATCCAGAAATTACCTTCTGTTGATTTGAAAACAGATATTGTAGAACTGAAAGAAATACCCACAAAATCTGAACGTTTGGGAGAAGATTTAATTCTAATTCCTGAATCTGTTCCTCTAACTGATTTTTTATCAAATGACAATAAGGAACAAAAATATGAAGATGCATCAATTGAAAAGTCTGATCCTCAATCTATCTCCGCTGTGAAGGAATCTGGGTCTGAATCAAAACCGGATGTGCTTTCGAATACTGATAATTCATCTATTGTTGAACAAACGTCAAATAATGATACTAATCTTGTTGAATCCTTGACTGTTGATAAAGTAGATGAACAAGAAATTGAGGGTACCCTTGAAGGTATTCTAAATTTAGAGGAAGTTGTTCTGGAACAGGAAAAGTTTACGTATGAAATTCCTGTAGCTGAAACTGCTACAATAGAGCCTGAAATTGTTGTTGATGGAAATGCAGATTATACTGCTGGTGAAATGGTTAAAAATATAAATGAAGGTGAAGAAGTTTTGAAAGTTGATCAGACGCAAGAAATTAATGAAAATTTAACGAATATTGATGATTCAAATGAAACAAGCGACAAACAAAAAGCAGTGGAAGCAGCACTTTTGGAAACATCTGTTGAAATGGATTTTCCGATATCTGAAATAAAAATGGACGAAATTTCAGATGTCAAACAAACTTTTCAAGATAAAACTGAAGTTGAAACCTCTCTACTTTCAAGTAGTGATAACATTGTTGCTAGTGTAGAAGATGTAGGTGAACAAACAATTGTTGAAGTTCTTCCTAAAGAAATGATTCTAAATGTTAGTTCTGAAAATGTTGTCTCCCAAGACGTGGAATCTACTTCAAAGTCGAAAAATAAGAATGTGGTTGAAAAATTGGTGGAGAAGGATGTTAATTTGGAAATAGAAAATGACATTATTTCCGAGGTTTCTGAAGAAAAGTCATCTGGAAATGCTTGTCAACAAGGCACATATATTTTGGAAGAGGGGTCGAAAAATACAAGTGGAATTGGCAACTCCGATATGTTAACTCAAGATACCGTTTCTGAATCTGAAAATACTTTAATAACTCCAGATCAAACACCTGTAAATATTAGTCATACAATATTTGAAGATGAAAAGAAAGATCGTACTATTGTCAATAGATCTGGAGATTTTCAAACTGATCTACAGAATATTGAAGCAGGGATGGAAGTTGAGCCGGTTTTTGATATCAAAGAACAAGATGAAGAACTTTCTGTTGAAGATGTTGCGGCTGAACCAACAAACGAAAACGTTTTTGTTAGAGAACTATCAGCTCAAACTCAAGCTGGGGATACCGGTACTGATAAGTTAACACACACAGGTGAAATTGTTGTTAAACCTTCATTTGTAACTGAAGATGTTCCTATTGTTGCCAAATTAGAAAAAAGTGGCGGAGAGATTGAATCAACAAATAAAGCTAAAGATCTTCTCACACTGAAAGATCAAGAAGAAAATCCACCTCAAGTTCAACCATCCAATCATTTACAGTATGAAATTTTATCACATGAAAAAAATTCTGTAATAAATTCTACACAAATGGCACAGCCTGTCGACATTTTAAGTGATCTAGAAAGAAGAGACACTTCTGTGCAGCCTGAATCTATTTCTCCCTCACAAGAAATTAAAACTACAGACAAGGATAGTTTATTTCCTGGTTTTGGACACATCATGCAACCAACCAAAACAGATCATGGCACAATTGATATATGTGAGCAGCCTCAGAGTAACTTATTAAATGAAGTGCCTAAAGAAACTATTCTACAGAGCGGTAATATTGATAATATTTCAAGAACGGAAAATATATCCTCTGAAAATGTTGCTCATCTATATGAAGGGAAGTCAGAAGAACAAAAAGAAAGTCCTGCGGAAATGGATGATATTACAGAAATACACGAAAATAAAGAGGATATTGTGCTTCCAGTAACAACACAGAGTATTGGTGAGAAGCAACCAGAACTATTGATTGTAGAAGGAACCAACAGTGATGTCATCGTAACAGAAGTTGCGGAAAAAGGTGTTGTTGGAGATCAACAAGTAGTATCTGCTTTAGAGCTGAAAAAGCTCCCAGAAGTACAAGGAAATAAAGAATATGTTATAGTTCCAGAAGTAGACCAGAAAACAATTCTTGAGAACCTTCCGGAAGAAACTACTTCAGTGGTGAAAAAACTCGAAGAGAAACAAGAATATAATGAAGAAGTTACGCTGTCTGAGACAATTGAAAAGCAACTAGACGTATCTTTTAAAGATGAAGATTTGTCAGAAAATAACAGGGAACCTTCGGTAGAAGAACATGTAGTAATGAGCGGAGAATATTTGGATAAACCTACATTTCTTGAAGTGGAATCACTTTGTTCATATACAAATCAACCTGAAAAAGGTCTATTGGATTTAAGTCGTACTAAAAGTAATAATATTCCATTGCACCCGGAAATTCTAGATTACTCTAAACAACCACAAATAGCATATGTTCCTCCTGTAATTGTCCCGTCTTTACAATGTATACCACCTGCGATACCACCTCATACAATCCCATTGATACCAATGGAAGTATCAATGCATCCAATAATGAACCCTTATATTAGTAAACCAGCTCTAGAGCCGTTACACTCATCGCCAATTCTTCAAGACATGGTTCCAGTTCAAGTTCCGCCGTATGAAGCCGATGAACCTATTGAAGAAATAAATGTTGCAAGTTCTTTTATGAGGGATGATGAACTCTCTAAAGCTGGCCCGGCAGATCAGGATGATCCACTGGATGAACCTGTGATAATTCAAGAAATTGGATCGATGCCTAGGAGTGGATATCAAAACCAGAGGCTTGATGAAGAGAATAATCTGCAGGAGATTGGAAAAATCGACTCACGTATACATTTAATTGGAGAAGAGGAAGATATTGTGAAGACTGATCAAGCTACAAATGCACCTTCGGTATTAGAAATTAATGTGTCTAAATCTGAACCCTTGGCGAAAGGTGTGGAGTTGATTGAAACTCCATGTGAGAAACAAAAGGTTTCTTTGTTGGGGGAAGCGAATGAAGATAATCAATGTGATGACATGATGTATGATGATGGGAATATATCAGAACCGATGGATTTGGAAGACACTAAAGATGGAGAAATCATTGAGCGTACAGAAGCTATAAATGCTATTCAAGATAAATCTAAAGAGGATGCTAATTCAATGAAAGTTGAGGAGTATGAACCGAAAAAACCTTCGCTTCAATCTTTCACACTCGACTACACAGGAGAAGCACCAGACTTAAGCCACGTTCATGCTTTAACCCGCCGCTCACTTAAACGTGGCGCTGCTGAAGAACCACCAAAGGAAGAAGAAGCCGAAGAAGCAGGCGGGAAACGAAGGAAAATTCGTGGTAGACGTACGGTTGATAGAGATCTTCGAAAGAGTATCGAAGATGCAAAGAACAAAGATGTTAGTAGCAGTGATGAAGATAAAAAGAAGGAAGAAGCACCCGCACAACCAGAAAAGAAACCAAGAGCGAAGAGGAAGCGTCTTATGTTGGGTTTGGAAATCCCTGAAGAAGGGATTGAGGCTCCAACAGGTCTCCGACAGTCTCGGCGAATTGCACAGATTAAAATTAAGGAAGAGGCAGAGCGTCGTAAATTAGAAGAAATTGCATTGGACGAAATGAAAAGGTCGCAAGCAAGGAAGAACAAGAAAGATGAAGATAAGGACTACAAAGCAGAAAAACGGAAACGGAACACTATTGTTACAGAAGATGACACCACAAATGATACTGGGGTTGATGACAAAAAGAAGAAGAAAAAGAAGCGAAAGCATAAGGAATTCGACGAGCATAATCCTTGGAGGTCGTCTTGCTCTGATTCCAGTACTGAAGAATCTCACGTAGAAGAAGAGGAGGAAGAGGAAGAAAATTATATTGAAACAGTGAAATCTGACCACGAATTTTCTCCTGAGAGTGACTTGGAAAATACAACTGATGCGCAGCCTCTTAAACGCGCTAGGACAGTCCGAAAGGAAGATGAAGAGCAAGAAGAGATTGATGACACCAATTGTCAGAAGTGTAATAAATCTGATCACCCTGAATGGATACTTCTCTGTGATGGTTGTGATGCTGGTTGGCATTGTAGTTGTTTACGTCCGGCGTTATTGGTAATTCCTGAAGGAGATTGGTATTGTCCACCTTGTCAACATAACAATTTAGTTAAGTTGTTGCAAGAGAAACTTGTGGAATTTGATAGAGTTCAAAGTAAGAAGGAGGTGGAACTCAGGCGGAAACAAAGACTAGCTTACGTTGGCATTAGTTTAGCAAACGTTCTCCCTGAAAAAACTGAAGACTCTCAGAAAGAAAAGAAAGAACGCATTAGAAAACCTAGAGTTAGAATATCCGGAGACGAATCCTCTTCCGAGTCAAGCGAATCTGGCTCACAATCTGGATCAGAATCAGGTAGTTCTAGTGAGTCTGGATCTAGTTCTTCTGATAGTGATGAACCAATTTACAAGCTTCGTCAAAGAAGGCAAGCGCACAGTTATCAATTTAAGGAATATGATGAGTTAATCAAATCTGCTACCCAAGAAGAAGTTGTTAAAGAAGATATAGAGCTACAAATTAGAGGAAAGGATATGGCAACTATTGAACATGCAGGAGGGCAGGATGTTAAAAAAGAGAACGTTAAGCAAGAAGAAGGGTCCGAAGACGAAATTAAGCCTGTCCGGAAATTACTTGGCAAAAAGAAGCATCGAAGGCTTAATAGTTTGGATATTAGCAGTGAAGAGGATGAAGATTCGGATGAAGACTTCAAGGGCTCTTCCAGCGATGAGGATGAAGATGACGACGAGGAGTACAATGAAAGTAGCAGCAATTCCAGTATTATCGGAAGGAGAAGAAAAGGCCGAGGGTCTGTGCGAAGGTCAACTCGGGCTAGAATTCGTCGTTATGACAAAGAATTCATTAATGATGATTCAGAGGATTCTGATGAACCACGTGGTAAACGTGGACGGGGTTCTGATTGGGATTCGGAAGAAGAAGAGTCTGAAGAAAGTGATAGATCTTGGGGTAGAAAAAAGAAACGGGGAGTTACAGCCAAGCAGAAGGCAGTCAGTATAGCACCTACAAAACGGAAAAAGTCGAAAAAGAAGGCTTTTGATGATTCTGATCCAGATGTTTACAAGAAAAAGAAGGCCAAAGTCAAATTTGGGGGGATGGATGATGATGACAGTGGCAAAAGGCGTACCAGAGGAAAGAAAATCAATTATTTAGACGCACTTGGCACTGACAGTGAGGAAGAACAACGTCGTAGGCATCAAGCTAAAGATGAAGAGAGTGAGGATGAGTTTGTTCTCAATGAGGAAGAAGATGAAATTCAGGATGATGAAGGGCGCGAAGATGCATCAAGTGATGATTCCAATATTGGAGGTTTGGTTCCCGGCGTGAAGAAAGGATCCAAAAAGGGTAAAGGTAAAGGTGGTATTAAACGAATAAAGCGGGCTCAAGGAGAAGAAGAAGAAGCACTCTTTCCTCCTATTCCTGACGCCGTAGGTGATACAGAAACCAACCCAATCGAACAGATTAACAAGAATTTAGAAGCCATGGATGAGAAAGAAGTTGGCATGATAATGGAGGATGAAGAATATGCTAACAGACAGCTCCAAATGGTTGCTGCGCAGCTAGAGAAAGAAAAACGGCGAAAGGAAATGGAAGCTCGCAAATTGGAAATGATGCCTCAGCCTGCAGCGGTACCCCACGTTCAAGAACCGATTTTATCAGCAGGAGCCTCTGTTATACAAGCGATGTCGGTTTCTATGCCTCCAGCACATCTTCAACCTAGGCATCCGGAACAGTTGCAACCAATACATCACGAACTTTCGCATCCAGGAATGCATCACCAATTACCTCCAATGCATCTTCCATCTACACAAATTCCGCATCAATCACCTCAACCAATGCCACAATCGCCGCAGCATATGATGCATCATGCGCCGCAAATTCCCGCGCAATCTCCGATGATGATGGTTGATACGCCGAAAAAGCGTGGAAGAAAACCCAAATCGCAACTGCAATCGCCTGATATGAACCCCGCACAGCCTTTCCTACCAACTACACCAATGAGCGAGAAATCTGATGATTCTGAATTGGGCATAAATGCTGATGGAACTCCAAAGAAGAGACGTGGTCGTGGTAAAGGCAAGAAAACTCTTGAGAAAGAAGCTGCGGCGGCTGCAGCATTGGCTGCTGCTGCTGTAGCTAGTCAGTCATCACCACCACCACCACAATTCCCGACACAAGCAACACCTATCATCGTGAAAGTACCTGAAGGAAAAGAACAACCTGCAGAAAGATCACTAGTAGAAAGTAAATCTGTTGAAATTCCCATGGTTGGTGGTAAACTTGGGGTTGCTTCAGCGCCCCAACCTTTTGCTCAAAGCCAGCCAAAGCCATCAGTTATCACTAGGATGTTGCAAAATCAACCGTGCCAACCAGCATATCCAGTTGGGGGCGTGACCCATAACTTTCCGCCAGGTGGACCGGGAGGTAATGTAATTATATTGAAAATAATCTCAAAGACTAATGGCAAATTCGGTTGCAGGTATACCTCTAAGGGGACTTCATCCAGGGGCATTTAGATCAGCAGCTAATCACTATCCTGTTATTCGAAGTGGTGCACCTCCAATTCGACCACCGCATATTTTACCTCCTCATATTTTTCACCACCCATTAGAAACACAACCAGAACCACGCGTATCACCAGCTCATACATCACCTTCATCAGCATCACCACTAAGTAGCAAAAGTGACCCAACTCCTCCACCTCCATCATATGTAGTACGTGCACCGATGGTACGATTTCCTCCATCGCCTGCGGGGCAGCCTTCACGACATCCGCAGTTGTTACCACAAATGCATCAACCAAGACCTCCATATACAACCGCACCGCCGCATAACTATCATTATACTCCGCATTATGCTGAAGCGAGTGGTGCGCCTGGTCCTTATCAACCAGTTCCTCCTCAGTATCAAGAACCTCAATTTGCCGGCGATTCGGATGCTTCCAAAAACTTTGATGAAGAAGAAAATGGGGAGTTTGGTGGGCTGGTGTCGTACTTTTCAAGTCAAAGAGAAGACGATTTGGACACGTAACGAACTATGCCTGTAAGTGTTATAACGCAGACCAAAAATAATCACATTACCTTAGAGAAACATGAAGTATAGATAGTTATACTTGTTAGGCATTGTTAAATTGCTTTTCGTTACTAATGTAAGGAACCTTTGTAAGGATTATGGTTTTACACACGTTACTAAATTATTTAACTCTTATATTATTTATAATACGCGCGAGTATCATGTATATAGAAGAATTTGATAGTTATTATTTTTTAACGATACCTAGAACTAAGGAAGGAATTATTCAAATGTAATAACAAATTATAAGGAAGTAATGTAAATATTGTACATAAATGAAAGTACTACATATATCTTATAAACATGATATAAAATTATATATATTTATATATTCAGAAGAAACATATTAAATTTTAGGATGATTCACAGAGGAAACAAATGATGGGTACATAGAAGTTGGAAAAACTTAATTATTGAAACAAAACGCGTGACGTTTTACTGTGTTAATTAAGAATTTAATATAAATGTTTAGGTCATTGTCTATCTAGCAGGATATATTATAAAGTTTCAAACATAGGCTAAATTCAGTTATATTGCACATAGATGTGTGCTAGACATTTTTTTAGTTTGTGCAATTATTGATTTTTCATGGTGACAAATTGTAAAATTTTGGTGCAGCTTGGCATCAGGCTGATTACTGCGTAATTTATTATAATTAATTATTATAATTGACATTACATTGCATTAAAATGTTTATTTTAATAATAAAGACAAAGATTTGTATATTTCGCTGAAGCCTTGTTGAAACGAAAAAAAGAGAGTAATTGTGTTGTAGTTCGTGTTGCATATTATTATTGCGTAGCAAACCGAAGTTTGGTAAAATTGAATGAGGTTATTTCAGAACAAGCGCGCGTAAGATACGAGGTTCTAAGTTAAAAACGTATTACACAAACATTTGTAATTTAAATCAAATAATTATTAAAACAACAAGAATGGAGTACGTGGATCCGCCAAATCGGCCAATGAATACAGCATTCTCACCATCATGTACTCCAATAATGTACAAAGACACAATCTTTATAGACTTTTCCAACTCTGGAAATCTCCTCGTTGGAAGTGCAGATGTAAGAGCATCTTTCTGGCAAGGGTCACTATTATCATTCCCTAGTTATGATGCGCACATTGCTGGAAAACACAGTTTTTACTACAACAGTCAAATTATTTTCCATGGAAAATACTTGAGCAACAATAAATTAGTTGTTGCAGAAAGTGAGGCAAAACTAAAAGTTCTATCACAATCAGTAGAAGATTCAGTAGGTGGTTCAAATGATAAACTATTTATAGAAGATTGTCAGGAACATTATGAAGAAATTCATAGCATTGCTCTGTGGAACAGTACAAACAAAGTCTTAACAGCATCAGTCAATCATATAACGCAGTGGGATATAGGCAGTGGATTGAAGGAAGACTGGAATTATGCAAATTACCATGCTGATGATATAACTGGAGTTGAAACAAACAAGAATAATACAAATATATTTGTTTCTATTGGTTGTGACAGGCTTGCATGTATTTGGGACCTGAGGACTTCAAGTGTTGTAATGGAACTGTTTAGAAATGACTTCTGTGCGTTTACTGCTGTTGCTTGGAGTCCAGTTGATGAGGATATTATTATTGTTGGAACTCAAGCAGGAAGTCTTTACATGTTGGATTTAAAAGCACCCAATGAGTTTCTAAATGTACAACATTGCCATAAGAAAAATATTCATAGACTAGAATTTGACAAGGTGACTGCTAAACTTGCAGTTGCTGGGAATACAAATGAAATACAAGTTTACAACTGCAAAGGAAATGAGTTCAATGGATGTTATTCTAATTTTGATAAACATAAGGATTATATCAGGGATTCAAAGTGGTTTAATGGACAATTGTATACTTGTGGATTGCAGAGTGGAGTAATTAAACATTCTATTTAGTTACAAATCAATTAAATATCTCATTAAAATTTTCTTATAAACTAGTTTTTGGTTTGATTTCTAAAAAGAAAATTTTGATTATTTCGAACTTATTCATATTGATTATTCATTTATAAACTGGTAATTTTGTGTTCTTAATTCCTTGCACCGCCTTCGCTGCTCCTTTTAATCTATGGAATACGGTAGCGATTAAATCCCCTTTGGATGCGGAATTGCGCCTGGTAGTCCCTTGAATGGCCTCCATTAATCCATTCCAATGTACAGAGGAGTAGTGCATCATCTACACATCATGGTGCCCATGGGAACCTTTCAGTTTCTGATAGAAGTATAAGTGAAAGCACAAAATACATACATATACTAATATAAACATACAAAGCCAGTGAATTTGTCTAATATAGTTTAATTGTTCTACACATTTCTTTATACATCACTTTTACTTAAGACAACAATGCAATGTATGCCTTCTTATGAAGTTCAGAGGTCTTGGCATGAACATAGAATTCCTGCATATTGGGTTCAATCAACTTATCACTGGTCTTGTAGATGGGCTCACCATACCATGTGCCTACTTTCCAGCCTTCCACATTCTTCATGAGATCAGCCTCCTCATCTCTGTTGCGCCTAAGTTGTTTCAAATATTCCCTATCACGTTCAGCTAACAATAGTGGCCTTATAGCAAAATTAGCTGAACGACGCTCGATTTCGTCCTTTTGAACTGATTTACATGTGAGGTAGTAGACGTAAGCTGCAGCAGTAGTTATGCCAAAATAACCCAAGATCAAAGTTTTACCTGAAATGTTTCATGTACATTTTAGGGATGCTGTAAAGAAGTGTAAGGTTAAGTTAGGTAACATAAGCCATATACGAACCACCGCAATATGTCTTTGCTGGTACACGTTTGTAAGGGATAGGCCTGTAGCCGCCCTCAGGGGGCATATCTTGCCTCCTTGCTGTTGCTTCCATGACTTTTTGTGGGCAGTTTTATTCGAAAATTGTATAATCAAAACTTAAGACTGAAGGAAGGCTGAAATGTCACTGTTGTAAATATTCGATCATACAGTTTTGTCAAATTTGACAAATAATTTATAAAATTCAAACTTTAAGATGAACTTGCAACAATTAGACAATTAGGTAATAATTAACTTTTCAGAGTATCGTTGAGTGTGGTTACGAAGTGTTTAATATTCATTATAATTATAGGATACAAAAGGAAGCAACATGCCGAAAACGTTTTATTATGTAAACTTTCGTATGTGTTATAGTAAAATTTTATCAACATAATGTTTAACTTATGGTATATAGTTTTCTAGTTCACAATGAAAGATTTGTATTTTGTTTTATAAATTGATTCTTTCTGCACATAGTTCAACAGTTTAAAAACAATTTAATCTTAGCAATCACAAACTTATATTGTTATCAAAAGGATTAATTTTTTTAACTATTTATTTTATAAACATTTTATAAAACATGTAATAATGTCCTATTATTATAATAAGTTTATACCTAAATTATGTAAATGTTTGAAATTATATGGTGGAAGTGTCACAAGAAAATGTCACAAACATCTGTGTTAGTGTGAGTCGTAGTGAGGTCATTGACAAATAACTGATTTTACCATTAATTACACCAAAACTACAACAATAATCGCCGCGCAAAGGCAGGTTGACTCCACGCATTTGTCTCCCCGAGGATAGCACTTCACGATGAGCTTCCTTTTGTAAGTAGTCAAGGCCAGGGTCACGCAAAATGCCCAAAAGTCATATAAGGCTAAATATAGTGCAGCACGGTGGTGATTTTGTTGTGATTGCTTGCTGAGTTTACTACTCTCTAATCTTTGTTATGCACAAATTGTAACCAATTCTACTTCTTTCAGTGGAAGCCGCTCGTCTAAAACATTTAAACCAAAGAAGAACATCCCTGAAGGGACTCATCAGTATGAGCTGATGAAACATGCTGCAGCCACACTTGGTTCTGGAAACCTTCGACTGGCTGTAATGCTTCCAGAGGGTGAGGATTTAAATGAGTGGGTAGCAGTAAACAGTAAGTTGTCTTATGAATTTATTTTTTACTTGTATGATATAGTACTACAGTGTATTCACTTATTTTAGCTGTGGATTTTTTTAATCAAATCAACATGCTTTATGGCACTATCACAGAGTTTTGCATAGAAGAGAGTTGTCCCATAATGTCAGCAGGGCCAAAATATGAGTATCATTGGGCAGATGGTCATACAGTAAAGAAGCCCATCAAATGTTCTGCACCCAAGTATATTGATTACTTAATGACATGGGTTCAGGATCAACTGGATGATGAAACTTTATTTCCCTCTAAAATAGGCAAGTGTATATCAACTTGTATGATTTACTTCCAGTGCTTAATTTGTTTGAAAATTTCTGTGGTTTTTAAACCACAACACTGGTTTCTCTTTTGAGGAGGAGAAATTGTATGTGTCAGCTACTAATACCTCTTTTTAGGTGTACCATTTCCAAAGAATTTTCTATCAATTGCCAAAACAATCTTAAAGCGACTCTTCCGAGTTTACGCCCACATCTATCACCAGCACTTCAGTGAAGTTGTTCAACTGGGAGAAGAAGCACACTTGAATACATCGTTCAAGCATTTTATATTTTTCGTTCAGGTACGTTTGATCTTGTGTCATAGGAATCAGTAAGTATTTTGATTTTTCTCAGGAATTTGTGTTAATCGAACGGCGCGAATTAGCACCACTTCAAGAACTAATCGAAAAGTTGACTGCCAAAGAGGCTCGATGAATACCCGCTTTAAAGCCCGACAGTGATCTCCTGCTTAGAAAATATCCTGCACAAGAAACTAATTAATGATTAACTATCAGGTATCGTATCGGAGGAACCTAGAAAATTGTTCGAACGCGAAACAAAACAATAACCAACCAACAGACTCTAACACAAACTACTACATGTAAAGTTAGATGAGAAATATGACGACCCAAATTAAGTGTTTGTTTTGTAGCGGTTGAACGATACAAAAAACTTCCGTACTTGCATTTTAAGTCCGCCCACCACCCCAATTCGTGTCTCATCGATACAATGTCTTAACTTAACGAGCTTTTCCTTATCAAATAGAAGATTGATTAATCATAGCGTTTATCAGTTAAGAATGAATTCCTCCCATTTCAAACTTAGTTACAATCATAACTATTTGAAGACCACTTAGTGTGAAAGTATTAAACATGCTAAAATTAAACGAAAAGCACTTAGTATTTACGCGGTTTTAGTATTTACGTCGCTTTTTGCCTTGATCAAAGTTCTTAATACTAATTGCTTGAAAGTGAACCTTTCATAATAACGCCGTATTGTGATATGCCTTGATTTTTACTATATTTTATCAGTCAATACTTTTTTGTTATTTATTTTTGTTAGACCACTATATCGAAATTCCTCTTTTCAAAGCTGGGCTTGCTTTTAGACCACGATCTTGACTGTAATTCATTTATGAATAACGTGTATTTATTATTGTTCAGATTTTGGAATGTAGACGCGATCGCAATTTTTGGATTAGACAAACAGTAGACTGAACGATTGTGTGTTATAGATAAATACGAAGATATGAAACGTGATGACTAACGAAGTGTATTTTTACATGAACAATTTGCATTGATTAGGATACAGGGCAGTTTATGTAGGCGTGCATCATGGACTAAGTGAAATGATGCTTATTTTTGATATGACACAACACATCATCATCATAGCCTGAATTGTAATGCAATTACACAATTGATTTGTCAATCTATTGTAGCATAATACACATTGTAAGCACATAATGGCATGTATTATATGTTAGCTGTGTTAAGTTAAATTTGCTTTCATGCGGTCGGCTTCTTAAAACACCAAAGAATTAAGTTACTGACTGCTGGAATCTGTCGCAACGATCGCGAGTTGTTGCAAATTGTGTTTCCTCGTGAATGGAAAACGATTGGTTAAGTTGTAATTAGTTGTAGAGCTAACTAAATGACGCCGTTGGCTCGTGTTGTCTACTTCTAATTGTGCAATTTTTGTATATAATAAACAATTCTTGATAACTAATAAATACCAACACGCTAAACAAAACTTTCAGTTCAATTTGTAAATATGGATTTGTAATGCCAGCGTAACGCGGATATAATACTTCAACTAGTGGCCAAAAACAGAACCATTAGTTCATATTTCATCGAGCTACAGTTTGGGAGGTACATAAACTTCCACGTCTGAATGTGAAAATTTAGCATATTGGGATAGATCGTTATGGGAGTAATGCGTTTACGAGCAATATTTGGTAATGAAATCGTACGAAATGTTATATTTTTGATTAAAGCGATTGAAATAAAAGCGACCGTTGGAGCGCTGACGCCACTACGACAAACACGCCACCTTCAAATATGAAGGAAGAAACAGACGGTCGATCGACGCTGTCGAGTAGCTGCGTCCGCTTGGTCGGCGTGCATGTTTCATGTTAAACACGTACGTACGTTAAGTTCATAGAGATGGAGCTATAAATATTAAAAGTAGCCGGATTTTGATGGAAAAAAGGTCAGTTAATTTGAATTAAGGGAGTCTGGCGACTTACCGGGCTCAATGCTTCCTGGAGCTGCTTCTTCCCGCCCGATCGTGTTAAAGGAAAATGGCCTGTCGCCGCTGGTGCCGTGTGCGTCGTGACAATTACATTTGTTTATTAAGGTGTACCCTACATATAGCGCAAAAGCATCAAAACCAGCTCTACCAATGTACCAGATTCTATTCTTTATATTTTTGCAAATATGAATTGCACTATTTATTGTTTATGGTTCTTCTGTTTTAGGTTATATTAATGAGATTAACACAATAAAACAATCAACATGAGTGCCACAAAGCAGACCAGGTTGGACAACTGGGCCATGTTTGTCATGTCTAGATTACAGATCTTCTTCAACACAACTGATTATTGTGACTTGACACTACAGTTTGAAGGCAATGTGCAGTTGAAAGTACACAGGGTGGTCATGAATACTTGTACAGAGTACTTCAAAATCCTAGAGCAGGAGTGTGATTTAGATGGGGATGTTTTGGTAATGCCTCCAGATCTACAAGCTGATGTGATTCTACCAATTGTGAATTTTATATACACTGGGACCTTGGAATACCAGCTTAACATGTTTGAGAAATTGTATCAGGCAGCAGAGTTGATGGACATGACTGTATTGTTGAAATTCTTAGATTCACAGCGAGTAAAGGTGAAGTCTGCAAAGATACTCAATGCTAGGAGGCACA
The DNA here is from genome assembly GCA_027575565.1 of Diploeciton nevermanni. Lineage (NCBI taxonomy): Eukaryota > Metazoa > Arthropoda > Insecta > Coleoptera > Staphylinidae > Diploeciton > Diploeciton nevermanni. The sequence continues at coordinate 94,769 of JAODIE010016688.1, forward strand.
TGAAGGCAGAAAAACTTCAGTCACCTGTATCTGGAAGGAAATTACCAGTATGGAAGCGAAAATCAGCACCAGTTCCAGTACAGATCAATCCAGTAAAACCATACTCTCCAGATACAAAGAGTAGTTTCACAGCAGAGCCATCAAGGTTTGACAATGCACCAAAACCAACACGTTTTGAGTGGCCTGATGATGACATCAATGAAATGAAACCATATGATATGCTGCCATTGGACACTTCTTTTGATAGCATAAGCTATTCAAGTAAGCCACTTCTTACACAAGAAGAGGAATTGAGATCAGCTAACAACTCTACCGTATTCGACGACCTGCGCCAGTTGCCAAGCGGGAAAATAACGAAGATAACTTCGGAAACAAAGGAAAGGGATTACAACTTAAACACATCTCTGGATATGGAGGATTTGAAGAGCTATGTTAAGGAACAGAAGATTAGATCAGGTTTAGCTGATTACGACGATGACGAAGATCCTGATGATCCAGACTTTGTTGTAGAGAGTATCGATCGGAAACGAAAAGCTGAGCAAGCAATTGCCATGTCCAAGAAAATAAAGGTTTGCGAGAAGGAAAAGGAAAACATTGTTGAAGTTCGCGCAACGTCTGCCAAAGTAGACCACTCCAAAATTATCAGCGAAGTTTTGAAGAAGTACCCGCATCTGGCACAAAAGAATAAAAACCTGCGTCTTAAAATCCTTCCTCGTAAATCTGACGAAAAGCTTTCTGAATCAGAGCCAAAGCGCAAAATCTATCAGCCAGCACAACCGGATTCTGTTAAAAAACTAGCGTCACAAGTTCAAGAAAAGAAGCGTGCTAGTGAACAAACATGGGCATGCAATTTATGTACAAACAACGGTGAACCTGTTGAGTTTGTTTTATATTACTTGTACCGTAAGCATATGACTGACGCCCATCACAAGCAATTCGATCCCATGGAATGCAAGCATTGTGGTGATATGCGAGAAGGTCCTATGCAGATGACATATCATATGTACATGGCACATGCAGTTGGACCGCCGAGGAATGTTAACTTCCCGAAATGCAATCGATGCTCCTATGTTGCTTTTAATAAAGAAATCATGGAGAGACACATGAAGTTCCACAAAAAGTTTGCATGCCATGTGCAGTGTAACAATTGCAAATTGGGCTTCAATAACAGCCAGACATTGAAAGCTCACATGCAACTGGCGGGGCACAATGGAAAGAATAATCTCAGTTTTGATTGTCAGTATTGTACCCGACAATTGAACTCTGCAACTTCGTTATTTGTACACTGCAGGACAACGCACTTGGATGATGCCAAGAAAGATGGCATGTTGAGTTTAGACAACTCACATATTGAAGATGATGAGAAGGCAACTGAGGAGGTAGAAAGTGAGTCACAGGACACTGAGTTCCAGGAAAATATTGAAGATTCTTTTGACATTGTCGTTATGGACGACCAACAGCAGTATATTATTCAGAATGAAGCTGAGGCAGGCACAGAAATTTCCAGTGATCAAGGATTTATTACTTTGCCAGCTGCAGCAATTCAGCAGCAGACTTATAATGTTGCTCAGGTTGGAGATATTGGGTCTACAGATGAGTTGGTGATGGTCCTAACTGATCATGACTACAATGATGAGACGGAAAGTACTATTATTAACAACGACAACTCAAACATTGTTGTACTGTACAGTCACCCTGTTGATGGGGAGCAAAACCAGTATATTTCAAGTCAGGGTAATATCATGTTAAACTCAGAGACTGGAATGTTGGAGATTCACAATGAAGGAGTACCGATTTCTACACAAGGAGAGAGTATTGAAATGATTCAGAAGGAAATACAGAGTCATGTGTCAACTGCGGGAGCAACGAATGTTGTTACTACAACTGCCAAGACCACAGAAGACATTGATAGAAAGGTAATTGCTGTTGAAGAGGAAGGGACCGGAAAATTGATCAACACAATTGTGGAAACTGGAGAACAGGATACAACTGATTTTGCAGCTCAAAATGTGGAAGGAAATTTCAGTAATGGTGCAGTATGTGAAGTACTACCACAAGAACCAGAACCAATGGAGATTGATGAAGATGCAAAAAGTGCTAGTATTGTAGAAACTTCACACAGACAACCTGATGAAATAGTTGAAGGTGTCGTAGGTTCAGTCCCATTGCTAGATGCTGAAAAGGCTGAAACCCAAAAAGACGAACAGCAGAATGTTGTGGAAGGTAGCAGTACAGAAGAGGAGAAAGTAGATAATAACATAATAATAAAAGTAGAAGAAGTTAAATCCACATCAGACTCAATAGATAATACAGAATTAGGAGGTACACAAGATGATTATAAAACATCAATCAATTTATCTGTTTCTGATGAATGCCCGCACGAACCAATGGAAGTAGATGGGTCAGCAAAACCAGAAACTCCTCCGGATTCTATTAAGAGCAGATGTCGTGAAGGAAATGAAGACGGGAAAGAGCTTGTCAAAACTTCAGAAGAAAAAGTTTCCGATGCATCGATATCCAAAGATATCCTCCCAGAAGTGGATACAACAAAAGTACAAGAAGACATAAAACCAGCAGAGATAAATATAAATGATGAAACTTCTGACGCTATAATTGAAGAGAAATCAGTGTCGACTCTTGATGAAGGAGAATCTTTTCCCGAATCGTTTGAAGAGCAATCTCTTGATTGTTCCCAGGAATTAAGTCTCTCTATTCCCTCAGAGGCATTGGTTCACAAATCGAAGTCAGAGGAAGATAACACTGAAGGTATTTCGACACTTTTAAATGATTGGGAGGATACCGATTCACAGGCGTCGGACCAAGGTAACAAAATAACGACGGTTAATAAACTGATTACTGATTGGGACGATGAATAGAGCGTCAATAAGATTTGATCAACTGAAATGTGTAAAATGAAGGTCTAAAGTGGAATTATTTTTGTATCAAGCACAATTGCATTTTAGCTGCATTCAACATTTTATACATTTCAGTTGAGTTTTAAATTGGTAGGGTATCTAGTATTACTTCCTTTATTGAATCATGGGTTATTACTGTTTGACCATTTGGACTTGTGAAGTTTATATGAAGTCAATCTGAATTTATTGAGCAGGAACTTTCTGTAAATAATATTGTCAAATCACTTTTGTTAATTTCTTTTCTAACAAAAATCCTAGTTGTGGAAATATATGATAATACTAAGATCTATGGATCTTCAAACAATTTGAGATAATAAACATAATGAACTAAATTGGAGCTATAGAATGGATCATTTTAGCTGCTAGATTCCTCCCAGGGTCTTGGTCCCCGCACCTGTTCCCAAGTGTCAATATCCATGGATTTAATTTTTTCATATTGTGCTTCTATTGATGTTTCCTTCTGATCTTTAAGTTCTATTCCAACTTCTTTTAATTTTTCACGTCTTATTGAACTCTGCTTGGAGAATGTATATCTGTAAATGTGTACCATTTATGTTTAGTATGTCAAGTTATTAAAGGTTTGTTTACCTAAGCTGAGCAAATTCCTTAAGTCCAAAGGAACCTCCAACAACACACAGCAGAAATGGTAGTCCATATTTTACCGATTTTCGATTTAAGAATGACTTGACATTAAGTAAATTCAGTGACATTTCCTGGAATAGTGGATATTTCCCTTACCACAAATATCTAGAATTTACGGCGCTTTATGATTTGAAAGGTTAAATCCGTGGGATGTGATGAAAGTCACATCACAGAAAGTCACAGTCTTTAGAATTCATAACGATTCTGAAATCGATAAATAATGGCACTCTCAGATGATATTAAGACCAGTTTGTTAATATTAAACAACGCCAATGTGATATCTGACCAGACGTTCAAGAAGTTACTTGAAGTTGCATGCCAGGATCTTGTAACATCAAAAACAAATGGTTAGTAGAATTTACGTTCTTCATTCAAGTCTATACTTCATATTAATCTAAATTTTCTTTGACACTTATCATTTATACATATAACGTCAATCTGATATTATTAGTCTTGCATTTGTAAAGGGTAAATTGCAGATATTAAAGCCTTGTATGGATCCAAAGCAGATGTAATCAAAGAAGTACATAGTGCTATTTTAAAGACATTGTTGTTCTTAGCACAGAACAACACGAGCAAAGATAAAGTACAGTTTCTTTTAAGTAAAGACTGCAAAATTGATGCTGCAAGAGCCAAGGTCTTAAGTGAAGCATATGAAAAACATAAACCACAATTGTTAATGAAATTGGGCAATGTTGGGACTTATCTTCCCCACATTGTAGATATTGACTGGGAAATAGACTATTTAATAAAGGTATGAGTTTACAATTACTTTTGGAAATCAGTTTGCTAAAATACACTTATTGTTTCAGTCCAGTGCTCTGGATTCATATGAGGGACCCAGGTATAGAGTGAAGATGATCACAGAGAAGTTTGATGTAACAAGTCAATCTAATATTCTTGAAGATGTTGTATTTTGGTGCAATATGCAGGAAATGCAAGATTTAGTTTATAAGTTGGATGATGCTGTTAGACATTGTCAGAAAATAGCACACCCATCTCTTCATATTTAAATGACTTAATTAAGTTAATTAAATGCAAAATTGTGTAATAGTTGTGGTACTCTATTTTGTAGCCAAAGAATTTCTCAATCAGCTGGTTTCACTTAATTATTACTATCTTAAGCATAAAAGTTCAATATATTTTTCGCTTAAACTAAGTTGAATTCATTAGTATTGTTCAAAGTTCAAAACTGAGCAGTAACTAGAAGTAAATAATTTGTCTTAGCAGGGTCTGTGTTTGGTGCGGTGGTTGGAGCGCCGCTGCCTGGATCGGCGCTTTGTTGTCAACCTGGTTCAAATCCGTGTTTTAAAGTTTATTTATAACAATTCACTATATGCAACCAATTCGACTAATAAATTCAAATATATAAAATAATTAAAGAAACATGGTGTTAAATTATTATAAAATTTTCCCTCAAGTACAAATTTTTAAATTGTTATTTAAGGGTTTATCCCTTCTCCAAAAGATGCCTCTTATCTTGTTCCTACTCCAATTTACTTTCTTCAATAGTTTATAAGTAATAATCCTGGAGGATTTTCGCTATCCCGATAGCGAGGCTGGGCCGGGAGCAATGCGATGAATTCAATAAGTTAGTATTATCATTCTTTTGGACTGTCTTTAAACGACACGTACGTACAAAAATTAAAATTGCTACCATCCCCCGTCTCCGGGGAAGGGTTTCCTCTGGCATTCTTTTACTTTGGGATTATATTCCCAAGTCCTACACCTATATTTTGTTTATTGATGTTGCTCCCAACACACACTATTGTTAGAATTTTGTTTACATGAGGCCATAAGCTCAATGTAATTCGCGATTGTTTGAATTTTCTGGAAAATCTCTTCATCGGGGCCGGGAACCGAACCCAGGACCTCTGGGTCAACATGCCTGGCTTCACACAACCAAGCCACGTCACCGACTGCCTGCTGGCAGTAATCAGATATATTTATTATTATTATATAAACAAACAAAATCAAAAAAAAATAAACAAGAATATTATGACTGCAAAGTGATTTCTTATTCAAATAATATTGTAGTTCTAAAAAGATCTGTTATGTAGGTCTGCATGGCTACAGAACCCACTGAGTGTCATGATGGAATTGAAGTCTTTGGATTCCATTGACTCCGGCATTTACTGAAAATTAATTACATCGAAAGGCAATTTAATCAGATATTTGCTACTTTAACGTTGTTGGCTTGTTACCTTCTTCGGTATCAACGTTTTATAAATAAATATTTATTAAGTGTTAAAATTAATTGTATTAACATATTGGAGCCCACTCCCAACAAAAATTAGATACTTATGTTACAAAGCAAAACGTTAGTATTTAGCGTAATCTACACATAATTATCGCACACTCATTAATTCCTGGTTAAACAATAGTCCTGCTTTGCACTAGATAATGATCCGTGTATCTATTGTTTTTTTTCGACGTAGAAAAAATGCAAAAATTAATTGATTTATGTCGTAATCATTTGCCCCATTTGTTGTAATGACTTAATAAAACACGACGAGATGCATGTGCACCTACCGACGAGCAAGTTACTACTAGTAAGGACAGCTGGCAGGTGGGAAACGTTCCGCAATCGCTACGCCGAATGAAAACAATAACAAAGCACATCGCTTAAAATACCTGACTTACCTGTGACTCATGCTAGCCAAATTTTGAAATCTTGTTTAATGCGCTTTCGTTCTCTCACACAGCATACACGCGATCGACTTCTCTAGTACCAATAACAAGTAACGCTGAATAAAACCGATGCATTGTACATGAACATAATTTAGAGGTAACTTTAACAAATTGCTAAATCAATTTAATAGAAGAAACTATCCTGCAACTCTTGATGAACCGCATGATACACACGTTGTGATACTTCACCGCACAGCTAATTATTATTATATACTCACATAATTATTTTTATTTCAAGACATATAACATTTCTGAGGCATGTTTTGCAAATATTACAAGGGTTCAACTTTGTATTGCTTCTTATGAAAGCATAGGTATAAACTTGAGAGTATATTGAACCGTTAGTTCTATTAGTTTATGATGTATTTTATATCAATTATGTAATGTTTGCTTGTTATTTTATTCTTCGAGCGTACTGCAACCAAGCCCAATACCGACACCGTTCTTGACCTCCTTACACTGCATCAACTACCACGCTTATTAGCAGTTATTGGGCCAGAATTCGACGGAAGTATATATATATATCCATTTCATCATATATCCATATATATTAAGTCTTTAACTTCACTCATATATATATATATACTGAATATACCCCCAGTAAGATTTAAACCCATGCCCCAGAATATGCACATTGGTTTACAATTTTGTGTTGTATTATGTTGCTTTCATGTGTATTGCAGTATATGAAACTTATATTGTAACTGGTGCCACAATTAAGATAAAATAGAATATAGAAACATCTTTGAAGAGAACAGCTTGCATGAGATGTTTTTTGTTCCAATGAAGATTCTTGACTGTTGTCAAATTTCCAGGATCCAGGAAACAAACAGTAATTGTCATTAGAAACCAATAATAATCAAATATCTCTATATAAAGTTGATACAACATTCATTGAAATCTTTTCTATTGTTTAGATATGCCAGTTTTTGTTTTCCTGTTCAAGAATTTATACAAATACCTAATCCTTTTATTTAAATCATTCCACTTCGTTGGCCTGCTAAGTTTATAAGGTGTGTGAGCAAATACTTTTCTCTTTCTTATCAACATTTGATATTCATTACCCTGGAATCCTCTCAACCATGATGGCACATTGTAGAGAATCTTTGTTGGATGCAATTCATCATTGCCCAAAATGTCAATGTAGTCATTTTGACCAAATAGTGCTCTTTTCGAAGACCATGCATCTTTGGGGTGGTATTGTGGCATAGGAAGAGGTTTTGCATCTTTTATTCTAGGTAGCGGTCCAGATTGCAGCAACCCATCATTATAACCATATCGTTGAATAAGAGGACCCCTCTTTACTTTGTCTGCATGGTATCTAAATCGGAGAGCCGTCACAATTGGAGTCCATATAAATTTTGATGGAAAAGATGTTCCAAGTGAAGTTAAAGACTTAATTAAAGACATTTGTTCTGAAATTAAAGTACTGCTCTAGATCTTATGGTTACATATCAAAAACTTACAGTTGCATATGCCAATATAGCGACAAGTTAAAACAATTATAATTATACCAGACGTTTTGCAATGTTTTATTTTTGTGGTTATTCCTACCGTGCAGGCCCAACGAGTTCTGGCAGTTCGACCATTGTCGGACAAGAAAATTAATTTGATCGCACTTATTCGTCATTTTCCTTCACAACGTTGTTTGAATTTATAGCAATAATGCTTCTAACTGAAATTATTACATATATTGCAATAATGTTCTACCTATAATTTATATAAAAACAATAATTCATGCATATTTTAGCTATGAAACAATCATAGAGAACTTTATCTCTTGTATTTATCGAAAATATCTTTTCTTATCGCTTGGCAGCGTTCTATTTGCAAATGTTTTTGGCGCAAGCGCATTTTCGCAGTTAACGGCGGCACGCCGAAAAAGAGCCCGCTGAAAGTTCTTTGCCGATCTTTGCGTTCTGCGCGAGTTTCCTGTGATAAACACACGTAATTCACCGCAGACCAAAAATGATCAATTTCTTCTCATCGAAAAATGTACTAGTTTGAAAATACCAGAAGAATCAGCCGCACACTTCCCCAACTGCATCATACCCAAAGGAAAACTTGCGAAAAGTAAGGCCCCTAAAATATATGATAGGTTAAATTTGCATGCTGTCCAAAATTGGTAAAAACTACGAAGTTTACCTTAAAACACTACAATCACTTTGGTGCTTTTGACTGGATGAATAATTTATCACTTTTCAGGACAGATTTAAGATGAGTGATAAAATAATTGGGTTAAAGTCATCTATAACAGATCGCAGTTATCTGAAGAAGAAACACACAGATGACCTAAAAACTTTCAACACATCTGTGATTAAGTACAGAAATGTGTACCCACCAAAAGACTGCAGCAGCATCCCAAAGAGTGCAGGAGCTGTTACAGCACAAGACAAATTTAGCTTTTCAACTCTCTCATGCACATCATCTATTGTGCATCACAATAATAATAATAACACAAACTTCTCAAATTATTATAACAATAGAAAATCAGAGGATGAGTTGCTTTCTCCTCCACAGAGTGAGCATGAATATGCTGATATTAACTTGGGATGCAGCAGTTTAGTTGAGTTGCATAAGGGAAGAAATGGTACAAACTATATGCAAACACCATTGATAAGTAACAGATTTAGCAATAGCACCCCAAGTGTGTTTTATTCCAGTACTTCAATCACCACAAATGGGCACAATAATAATGGATACTATAAAAATAGGTAAATGATTTGGGAAAATTTATGAAGTTGGTCAATTCAATTAACTTGTTTGGTTTAGGTATTATTCATCTGCACATAAAAAGGATAAGAAGAAAGCACTTGGACCTATGACAGATATGGAGATACAGAAGCGCGTTCATGGCTTAATGGAACGTTTTGCTGCACGAGCGCACTTGTTTTATATTCCTAATAGTCCTACTGACCTCATATGTATCGATGTTGCATTTGAGATGCTCAATCGGCAAATCTGGGAAGTGTACTACAATAAGGCGCAGAAGGAAGTTACTTATTTAAGGAAGTTGGAGTTTTGGCAGTCTGTTTATGTTAGTATACAGAAATTAAGAAGAAATCGTTACGGCCTGTTTCTTGTTGGTTCTACGATGTCTGGGCTTGGTTTGGAAAGTAGTGATATTGACATGTGTTTGCTAGTTAAACCAGCTTCAACTGATGCTCGGGCTGATGCTTTAAATCACCTCCAGGGCTTGAGTCAACTACTTGAAAACTGTGGTAAGGGTTAATTTATTTTTTATTAAATAGAAGCAAAGATTAACGTGAACATTGTTTAGATTTTGTTAAGGACCCCGAAGTTATTATGGCCAAAGTGCCACTTTTAAAGTTCCGCGACTCAAATTTTGGATTCGAGGTGGATCTTAACTGCAACAACTCAGTCGGAATTCGGAACACGCACTTGTTAAATGCCTATGCACGTTTAGATTGGCGAGTGCGACCATTGGTGGTCATGGTAAAGGTGTGGGCGCAAGCAAATGACATCAATGATGCAAAAAGGATGACTATCAACAGTTATTCCCTTGCATTGATGACACTTCATTATTTACAATGTAAGCACTTGCTTTTTAATTTAATTTTAATCCTTAACTATACTGTATGTTTATTTTAGGTGGTGTTAGCCCACCTGCTATCCCGTGCCTCCAAGTTGTCTGCCCTGACCGTTTCGGGCCACAAGTTGAAATCCACTCCCTTGACTTACATGCTGAATTGCCGTCCTTCAACTCCGCCAATAAACAGTCGCTTGGTGAGCTCTTCCTTGGATTCTTGCACTACTTCAGTACATTCAACTATAATCAATTTGCAATGTCAATACGCATGGGAATGGTAGTGCCCAAAGAAGATTGCCGTTTTATGCGTGCGCCCAAAAACGACGTTACACAATGGAAACTTCTCTGCATCGAGGAGCCCTTTGATTTAACAAATACTGCGCGATGTGTCTACGACGTGGTTACTTTTGAACACATTAAATCTGTATTTCGAAGCTCCTACGAGACAATGATGCAAACAAAGGATCTTTCATCCGTTGTGCCCCTACGTCTGAAGCAGCAGCTTTGGCCTCAAATCAACCATTCTCACAAGACTGACCTCAATCAGGTGAATCAGGCGAATCTGGTGAGTCCCGTAAGCGCGCCGAGAAACCCGCAACTGAACCAAAGATAAAAGCAATATAAGCTAGGATCTAAGAAATTTTTCTGAGCGTCATCCGCACGTTTCACATTCCAAAAGTATTTCGAATTGCGTTTGAGCAATTGTTTGATTGTTTCGCGTCTTGTCAGACAAGACATATCTTTAGATTATAGAAGTTTTCTTTGTTCGGAGAGTGTTTCAGATCTGATACGTCAGCCGTCTGGCAGTATTTATAAAGAGTCCGGGCTGGTCTGTCTATTCGTATATTTGTAAGAATCAGTATTTATTTTTATTTATTACTTGCCGCACGGTAAAAACAAAATAATTTCAACCCAAAAAAATTGGTTGCGTGTAAGTGGTGTTTATTTATTTTGTTACGTTGTGATAATAATTTAATACTTTGCACTAATAATAGTATTTGTGGTTTGATAAAGAAATTTTTATATACCCGGTGTACCGGAAACAGCTACATGGTGCAGCATTGTGAGTTTAATTTATAATACTCCAATTACTTGCGTTCAATACTTATTTTATTTGAATCACTATGACAATAAATTATTTACCGCGCGCCACGTTAGTGCTTCCGCATTGAATTCGACTTGTGAAATAAAATAATCAAAATTACATATCAAACTCAGAATAGGAAGATTTTTGGGGTCTTTTCCCCATTTGCAAAGAACTGATTTAAGTCTCATTTAGCCATAAATGCAAGTGCCAAAAGTGCAGAGAATTTCAAAGAAAGGAATCTGATTATATTATATGTGTCGCACAGCGGCCACTATTTCATTCTTTGAAAACAATTATTTGTTGATGACTGTTAACTCTAATAATTAGCTGAGATGAGGAAGACACTGCAATGTTATTTAGTAATATTTTTAGTTTGATAACCAGGACGTGCGCGTTGAAAGAAGAAAACATGGGAAATTTGTGCAAATTTAAAAAAAAATTAAAAACTCGAAAATATATACAAAAAAATGTTTCTTATATATGTATGTAGAGTATTAAACCTGTAAATATCAGTAAATGTTTCATAGAAAAAACGTAAAAATGCTAAAAAATAAGTTTGTAATGGGCGACATGTTTTGCGATGCAAAGTAACACTTTGTTAAATTATATTTAATAGACTGAGGACGCGAAAATTTAATTGAAAGAAAGATCTATCAATGAGAACTCATGTTTGGAATGTTATTGCAAGCATTGTTCTTGCAGATAATATATAAATAATTGGGATGTACAGATCACTATATATAAACAATCCGACATCACAGCAATAAAAACAGTAAACAATGCGTTTGGTTTGTTTGAATTTCTTACATAACCGCGAACAAATATTTAAATTTTTTCTCGACCAAAAAAATTTTGAAATCTGACAACCACCTTAACCTCACAGTTATACAACGTTCATCTGAAAACAATGGCCAAAATAGATAATATTTTGAAATCAAAGTTTAGAGGATCTATGCTAGGTTCGCTTGTTGGAGATTGTCTAGGAGGACCATTTGAGGGAGATCCTTTCAGTCCAGGATTAATCAATCAAGTACAAAACTGTTTTGATAAATTGGATGGAACTTACTTCAAATGTATCATAATCTTTGAATTCAAAGCAAACTTATAATTAATTTTTTTAACTTTTAAGCTCCTTTCAGATCTTATTCCGATGATACAGTAATGACAAAAGCCACAGCTAAAACTTTAATAGATAAACCAGCTGTTGACTATAAATATATGGCACATTTATTTGTCCAGGACTACTTCAAAGAACCCAAAAGAGGATATGGTCAAAATGTGATCGAAACCTTTAAAAAACTCAAGCACACTGAGTTTGCAGATATTTATATGCCTGCAAAAGAACAATTCAATGGTACAGGTTCTTTTGGAAATGGGGGAGCAATGAGAATAAGTCCAATTGCTTTATATTTCCATAATAATTATGATGGGATGGTAGAGGCAGCAACAAAATCAACAAATATAACACACACTCATGTGTTAGGTGTGAATGGATCCTTGTTACAATGTATAGCTGTTCACCAAAGTCTACAAGCAGATCCAAATGAGGATCTGGATGTCATAAAATTCATTGCTGATTTAAGTGAAAAGATGCAAAACATTGAGAATCTTGCTCTGTAATTTATTTTAATTGATGACCCTATAGATGATAGTCTAAATCTAAAAGATCATTAACTTTTAGATCAAGGAGTGAAGCAGACCCCTTTCCATATAAAACACAATTGAACATGATGAAACAAATGTTACAAGCTGACAAACCAGATGATCAAATAAGCATTGAAGAAATTATTGGAGTTCTAGGGAACACAGTGAATGCTTTATATTCAGTGCCAACAGCAATTTACTGTTTTCTTAAAGCACACACAGGTTTCCCAGAAGTTAAGGCAAGTGTTTTATCAGACCAAAAAGAAAAATTTGCAACTATGAGCATATTTTTAGTGCGAGAATGTTTTTCGACGCGCAATTCAGTATGCTTGTGCCATGGGAGGTGATACAGACACAATTGCATCCATGGCTGGAGCAATCACTGGTGCTTATTATGGTGAAAAAATAATAAGCGCGTCTTTAGTGAAACACTGTGAAGCCCCGAATGAAATTTTAGAGATGGCTGATCAACTCTTTGAGGCATCCACGTCGATCTGAACTGATTCCTTAATAAGCATCTAAAATGTTTATATCAAATTATAGATATTTAAGAGAATTTTAATTGTATGAAAGTAAACTTACTTTAAATATGACTTTGCACGAAATTATAGCTTGTTATTCAATGTCATTTGTCGCAACTATTCTTCATCTTCTTTACCCTAAAGACTCAGTTGAAACTTTATTGACACAAATAAAGTATATATATATATATATATATAAGTAAACGTAATATACATTTTTTGTTTAACAATGGCATAGCGATAAAATTCCCTATCTGCTCAACTGCTTGAAAAACCTCGATCAACTCTTTGTTGGATTCGGAACTGTCTTCCAAGCCCTTAAAAAGCAAAGACACATGAAATACGCTTGGGTTTTCCTCAACAACACAACGATTTTTATTTTAGTTAAGGTTTGGTCAACTGACTATCAACGAAGTAAAAACAATATGTAGCAACTAATTACAGTTTAAGAAACAAAATCAAGTATCATAAGGGTCTTGCTTCACGGAATGAGATTCGGGACTTAGGCTTGCATATCTAAAATGAGGCAGTTTGTGTTAGTGTGCAAGCAAGCAGGGGAGAATATGAACAGAACAACGAGAAAGCCACAAATTTGTTGGATCTTGGAAGAGATGGATGATACCTGTGATAGGAGCAACTTACTTGAGGCTGTCATTATGAGTTTTGTACTCCATGGTGGTATGAAGCGGTAAATTAAGTAACCGCTTGAGGGCATCTCTAATTCTAGCTGTAGTGATTTGATCTGATGCTGTGCGATTCCAAATACTCAGAAGATCTTCCTGATATCGGACTGAGACTACCACCCCACATATCTCATTACCAGCCTATAAATGTCATTTAATTATCAATTGTGACGCAAATTAAGCTTAATTAACATTACCATAAATTGTTCCCCTAACATAGCCATACAAAGATTCTCCCACGCACGACTCGCTTGTCCTTTCCGCACGCGAATTACCCATTTGCCACCTTTACTATTTGCAGGATCCTCCCACATTGGCTGAATCCCTTTCTTAAACAAATGCAGGTCAGTGTGCAGTGGTAGGTCATGCAACCGAATAATATGACTATACAGTGCCCACCACTGTTCTACAGTAGCAACTTGTCCCACCAGCTGCAGTGCTTGACTATATCCCTGTGAGCTATATCCTTGACTTGCAACTGCCCTAGCAGATAGATTGGGCCGCCGTGAGTACCACAAACAATAAGCATGCTGCAGTCGGTGTTCGTTTGGCGGATACTCCACTGGACCCAAATCTAAAATGCCGTTATTCATATCATCCTCGCCGCTGCCACTGTCTGAACTTTCTGTGTTTTGTTTGAGCCTGCAAAACAAACATTGCATGAAAGAGATGTGGAATACCTCGACAAAATGCTGGATTAACGAGAGGTGTATATTGCAGCTGTTTACAAGCCATCACACTGGTGACTACCTCGCGTAGATAAGTGGAAGTGGATGGATGTACTAGCTATACATAAGCTTCATGCAGCGCATGCATTAGGGTTACGCATAACTCACGATGCATCTTATACTTACGCGTCGAATTTGTTGGACATATTGAAAGTAAATGTGTAAATTTGCTTAGTGGATAATTTTGTGTTTAGTTTGTTAAAATACTTATATCACAGATTTGTCTACGTTGAATTGTTTTAAATAATACCGTTCACAATGTTTCTGACATTAAAATACACACACTGCCGCAAAAAGTTGGGTGACCTTCAACTTCAATGCTGCCAACTCTGTCTGGTAATTTACCAAAATCCACACAATCAGCAAGTTTTCAGAATGTTCAAATGTTTGAAAGTATATCTTTCTCCCTTATAAACATCTGTAATCAACTTTGACCTTAAATAAAACCCAATTTTAGTTAATTAGGATAACCAAAGTACTTTTCATTGCAATGTATACAATCCAATGTAATGATATAAATAGATAACAGATATCATCCCAGTTACAAATTCTACAAGATATCCATCCTAAAACAAAATAAACTTAGAATAGTAAGGTCAAGCAATACAATATTGCAAATTAAACAAATCGTACTTATCCGCCCTACTCCCATCGTTTTTCCATTACATAACTAAACTATGTACATTAAAAATTAAATAATACTAACAAAACTTGAAAGTAAAAACTTTGTAAATAGTTCTATTCATTTTCCTCGCGCAATAATACTCCTAATTAACATTCAACACATAGGGATGGAGCCTTGTTCTATTTTACAATGATAAATTGTTCTTTGCATTCTCACATCTTCCCATTATTTCTTGGTTTCTTTGTGGTTTTGGTTTGCAGTAAATATTCCAGTGGTACATTAAAAGAAAATACTAAGAGGTGAAGGAAACCCTGAGAATAAAAAATTAAATACAAAAAACTTAAAAATTATGCGTTTGTACAGATGCAGGAAAATTCTCGACAGTGTTGGTGGCAGAATTGAGGTAGATATTAATTTGTAACTTGGTTAACAGGGTGATTCGTGACGTGTGCATTCGGCAATTAAAAGTAGGTAAAAAGTATACAGGAAATGCAAAAAGGAATGTTGTACTCATACGCTTTGTAGGTCCAGATCTAACGCTAGCTTCCGTTGCAGTTAAGTTTAACGTCCTGAATGGTAACAGAACTCTTAATTCATCCTGAATAAGAGGGAATGTTATAAAAAAATTAATGGCGGCCGATTTTAAACAACTGGTAACTGAACAATCGTTGCAACCGCTATAATAATATTCAACACAAAACTGTTTCGCTTTTGTGTTCACTTGTTTTGTGTTTGTACATGAAAGGCACAGTTCATGATTCGTGAATACAGTATTCATGTAAATACATGAAATTGTGGTGTGTTGTTTGGTATTTGGTTGAATGCTTGGTAATGAGTCAAAGTTTCATGAAGACATTGTAACAATCGCAATTTTTATGAAAAATCGGTTGCATAAAAAGTATGCATGTCTTTTAATATTCGATGTGCTGATGATTTTTTCTAGCAGTCTTTCTTGAGTTACCATAAGTAGTCACATCCGTCTTTCATTAGGTATGTATGAACATCAAATGGATCATCTAACTGTAACATCTAACATACTACCATGTCTTACGAGTTACAGCTACGTTTTGCCAAAAATTCATCTATAGAAACAGCCTACCCTTAATAATACTTGTTATCCTAACTGCTTAGTTCAGGTACTGGGATATTTTAATGCTAATAGTTATTGTATATATAAATATGTACAGTGCATAACACTCTACAAGTCAACCGTAAAATGATTCTGCTGTGCGATCTCCACCCATGCACTTTAAACAATGCTATTTTTGGCAGTCCGGTAAGAGATATTTAAATCAACTAGTTAACATAGAACCAATACAAAACCATAGCCACCATTACAGTATAAAATCAATAACGTGTCTTAACGCCCCATATTTCTCGTCAAAAGCGGTGTAAATTGTAAAGCTACCATCAGTGGGTACTTAAACTTATTCATTTATCAATAATTATTAATACTAATAGTTTATCAATAGGTATTCAAATACTGTTCAGTCATTTTTCGTGTTGAAGCTGCTTCTTTCAAATTGGCAATGCGCGTATCTGCATCGACAATATAGTAGCATTACTGTTCTGTAAAACCTCAATTGTTCTACGTTAATTTAAGATTACATGTAAAAGTGTGAGTGGCAATGCTCAACCATTCGGTTGAAGCGTAGGCTGTGATGAGGACGTTGATGATACAGAGTCATCAAGTAGCACCGTAGTTTGCGTGGAATTGAACGTTGCATTTGCTTCCACTCCATTTAGTTTCACTTGTTTCGACGATTTCAATTTTACATTACTGTTCATGTGTACGTCTTGGCTTTGACATATTGATTTCGTAATTGGACATACTTTTTGTAGATTCGAGTTGGAGTCTTCTTCATACTCGCGATCAACACCATTCAACTCAGTTTTCTTATTTTGCTTGTAATACTAAAATTTAAAATCAACAAGAAATTGATAAATGTTTTTTTTTTCACTGCACAGATTTTGTACATACTTGAGGATTTTCAGTAATTCTTAAATTCGTCGAATGACCATTCATATTATTGCTGGAAATCCTATTGGGATATTCAGCACTCCCCTAAGAAATTAATAATTCCTAATTATTCTGAATATTTTATTAAATCCAATGTCCCGAGATTATGAAACATTACCTTTGTATCTAAAAAGGTTGTCGAGCACATGAGAATATGTCCGTTCCCATGTGTTTCGACTAACTGCTGCAATTCATGTGCATTGCGACATTGCTGGCCATTCATCTGCTTAGCCCTGGTTGTTCCTGAAGAGTAGGGGCCTCCATTTGGTGTAAACCTCTGTGAGATTAGCCGTTTCTTGAAATACTTGTATACGATAAACGCGCCAAAACATGCAAAAATTCCCAGAAAAGCAATTCCCACTCCAATTGCCACTCCTAAATAGAATAAATAAAAATTAACTGCAATTGCATAAATTATATTACAACTTAATATAAGAAAGCACTAACCGATACCCTGTTTGTAATAAACATCTGTTTGATTGGCCAAAGAACTCTCTCCTTCCTCCCCTGTTTCATAGCCTCCACTAAATGGGTATTTGGTGTTTATCGTGAGCGTTTCCGTAGCGATTCCGCTTCCGGCATCGTTCACAGCAACAACGTTCACAAAATACGACAAATCTGGGTCCAGATCGTGTAGGACAGTGGAAACAAGGATTTCATCTGCGTCATAATCCCAACATCCCTGGTTAAACAAGTAAATATAAATTATAAACAAACATACTGAAAACAAAACAAATAAAACGGTTTAGTTGACATGAAAACTTACATCGTTGCTGCGAGGCATGAAAATACTACTAGCCATCCAGTATTCAACCGGTAGACTTAAATTCGATGTGTGTCTAATTGAATATTTTGTTATTCTTCCATTTGAGTGTGAAGGAGGTTCCCATTTTACGCATGCAGAAGTACGCGTTAAGATTTTATATTCGAGACCTTGAACTTCACTGGGAACTAAGAAACCCCTTTTTAGTTTTTTTAATAGGTGGTACAAGAATAGTAACTTACCATCTGGTGGTGATGATACTAACAATGAATGCGAATATAAACTGGACTGTCCCCCAAAATGTGCTTGTATCCTGATTTCATAATCAGTTCTTGGACGCAAACCAACCAGTAGAATACTCTTAGCATCTGGCCCAAGCCCTTCTATCACTTTACCATTAACTTGACATGATTTTTTGAAATCCTGTTGGATGTAGCACAATGAAAATAAAGTCCCTTGTGGACTATCATCACTCCACGATACATTAATACTGTTTGCTGTCAATATGCGTGCATACAATTGCAGAGGTGCCATGACACCATAACTTGTTTTATTGTAGACACTATCAAGGTGATTGTCGTCACCATGTTTTGTGAACTTTGTCCTTAAACTCGAAACTGGCATCGAGTATACTATAATATCACCAGGTGTGGAAGAATTGGCTGATTTTACTCGAAATTCATAACTTGTCCCAAGTGTTAACCCTGCAGGCAAAATATTTATAATAAAATACGAAATAATTAATAAAGTTCAATTGTACCTATAATATCAGCTTGAAAGCCTGAAACATCTATCGAATTGACTCCATCGGACGGTATTTGCCTCCATTGGACCTGATAGTAATTGATAGACTCATTACAAGGGTTGAAATCACTGCTCTTGGGCTGCCAATTAAGAGTAACTGATTTTTCAGCGTTGGGATTTAGATGAACAGTTAAATTTCTCTTTCCGCGCACTCCAGTACTACATGTTACATTGGCAAACTCGGTGCTAGCTTGTTTGATATACGTCCGGATAAGAAACATGTACTGGGCGTTAGAATAAAGGTTCTCCACTAGTTTATAGCTTTCATTTTTGCCGAGAAAATCGCGAAGAAGTTCCCCTTCTGTACCAGATTCTGCATTCGCAAATAACAAATATAATATACAAAGATTACAGTAATTTTGTGTGATAATTACCAGTTTTATGTGCTATTATCGTATGAGCTATCACATTTGCTTCCGCCCTCCATCTTAGGCAAACATTATCCTCCTCATAAGGCAAGCATTCAATGTCCCAAGGTTTCCTAGGAGCATTTGTCGACGCATTCAGCCTCACAGAAGCACCGCTCCACGCAACACCCGCCTGATTATAGGCCATACACTGATAAACCCCAGCGTCCGACGCTGTCGGCGACCTTATCAACAATCCCCAATCAGATTGCCGCGCGCGAATGTGCGATTGCACATCGAAAACTCTGCCATTCTTGAACCATTTTATTTTCGGCACGGGCCACCCCGTAGCAGTGCAATTCAGACGGATATTTCTAGCTAAAACATGGACTCCCGACGATGGTGTACTGTTGAAGCCAGGTGGTTGCTGAACGTTGATGTGGTAAACTTTTTTAAGGCCACCCTCTGGGGCTAAGATTGAGCAAGAGTAGCGCCCACTTTGATTACGTGTGATGTTGGTTAAGGTAAAGATGGAAGTGTTTGAAAGCACGATGTCGTGTTCTACATTACACAAGGCAACATAATTAATTGTTAGAAACTAAAGACGAGATAGGAAATATGCAAGATATGTTCGATATTTACCATTAACCCAACGCACATTCAACTGTCTTGTTCCATTAGTCACACAATACAAAGTAACATCATCACCCACAATAGCAGTGATATTAGATTGTACATCGAGGGGTAGAATTCCAGTGGGCAACAGTGTACCCTTATTTTGATCAGCTTCTAAGACTGTTAGGTAACCGGCTTTTGACTTCTTGGTCTTTTTGAGTATAATATTAACTACTTTACACCTAGAACCGCATTACAACAAATTAAATATCATTTCTTCTTTTTTTTAAGAAGATAGATTACCTGTAAGAACCTTTATCCGAGGAATGTACATTATTTATGAGTAGTGAACCCGAAGGTAAAGGAACATATCTGTAATAAAAATTAAAAATAAATTCACTTATTAATGATAAAATATAAAGCTCAAATTAAAAAAAAAGCTGTGTTCATTTTAATTAATTTTTTTCACCTTTTGTCTTGAGGTAGCGTAACACCATCACGCTCCCATTGAACACCAGCTTTCGGAAGCGAATTAATACTACACGGTACGATGATCGGCTGACCTTGGTGTGCTTGCACGTCGTCAGGTTGCCGAAGAAATTCTTTCAAATCTATTCCAACACAAAAAATACATTAAATGATGCTGCTACTCATAAAATACGACGCAAAATACAGATATATTAATCATGTCAACACTAAAACCAATTAAATATGGAGCTACTTTACTCACAAGCAATCCGAAGATTGATAGTCTTGGTCAGCACAGCTCCATAGCGAGGAAGTTCAGCGAGGCATTGATAAATCCCTTCGCCACTACTTCCAATGCCACCCCCAGACAGTCTTTTGCCTATTTTGGGCACCACCAATGTTCCGTTCTTATAGATTTTCCACCTGCCATCCTCTCTTATCAGTGGTTGATCGTTGAACAGCCACTGAGCTTCCAACGCCCCCGATATCTCTGCATTCGAGGACACTGGAGGTGATATAGAACCAAGATGCCAAAACGTTTCCAAATCACATTCTAAATGGACGGATTCACCACGAGCGACAAATAGATCTCCAGCATCAATGACGCCGTTAAAACCAGTATCTGAAAAGAAAAATATAGTTTATACTTATTTAGGCCAATATTAGTTAATTAGTAAAAAAATCATTACTCCACATAGTCCCATTCGCATATAAGGGTTCCAATGAACCCTTTAAAAATTTTAAAGGCACCTTACTCTCGTGCAGAAGCGCATTAACCGGTAGTTAGATGTTAGGCAAGGTCGCGAAAGACTTAAAGATTAAAGATTAACTATACCGCATTTCCTAAGGATTAAGGTTGATGATCCAATTGGAACGTTAAACTAAACAAATGAAAGACAATTCAAAGTGAAACAAATAACGCACGAAAATGAGTACGATGAGTCGAGTAGAGACTAGATAAGTCGCTAAGTGTTATATTGCCTTTGTATATGGAGTTGATTTGCATTGGGATATATTTGGAATGTTATGTTGGCTTGCTTAACCGGACTTTTAATAGTATACGATTTTGCAATGTATTATGTTGCTTGGATTTGTATTGCTGCTTATGGAAGTTGTGTAGTTGTTGAATCAAATAATGGCATATAATAAAATTCTTTTTGAAGAGAGTAATTCGCAATATATGTTGCTTGTTCTGAAGGAGATTCTCGACTGTCGTCAAATTTCCAGGATTCGTAGCCATTACACCTCGGTGTCTTTGTGGCGCTCACATTGGCGGCGTTATGATCGCAACTAATCGTGCGCCTTCGCGATTTCCGTGAGTAGACAATCCAATTAAATTCAAACATACAGCAATTATTATTTTTAAAAACTTTAATCGTTGAGTAGTAAAACAAAGATTTGAGCAAAGTAAAAAGTTTAAATCTCCCTTATTGGTATTACTTTCAAGAAGCATTCGAAGCGTATAAAGCAGATAAAAAGAAAAAGACATTATTTCAAATCAGCCACAGATCTTCCCATACGTTTTGCTACCTCATACCCGTCTTAGCTTTTCCATGTTCCTCATTTTTTGCGTCTGCACTTTTAGCGTTTTTGTCTCGCTAGGTTGGCCTATACTTCAAGCATGGTAAGTACTTTTCGGGGGTAAATGTATTGCCTCTTCAATTCAATCTAATCTAATCCAAGACTCAACTTCGTTTCGCATTTTATTTGCTCGAAAGTTTTTTCACGCTTGGTCGCGTTTGCAATCTATCTATAATCTTCTATAACCTGAATTGACCTCTGTGCCGTCTCCAACCGCAATCTTTCGGTTGAAACAAATTTTTAAATCAGTTTTTCTCAAAAATCCTGAAGCCTTCAAGATGCTTCAGCAATCTTGAACAGGAAGCCTTTAATCCATTAAAACGTCCTAGGATTTGCGAAATTAATTACCTGGATGTCGGTAGTCGCTCGTGAAATGACGGCAAATCGAACGAAGAAAATTTTTCGAGGCGCGAGAAATCTGATTTGAGCACGTGCAGTACGCCAGTTTTCACATATATTTAATGAGTCCGACCAAGTTACAAGTTCGGGACTAGTAGAACGAAGAAAGAATTGAAAGAATGATGAGAAGTAAGTGGGGACAACATTATTATTATTATTATTATTATTATACTAAAGTGGTGCATGTTTATTTAAAACCAAAAGAACAATGAGAGATCTAAGATATTGATCAAAGATCTAGATATTGAGGAATAAATTGATTCAAATATTTATTGGGAGCTCTGAGAAACGGCCACAATTTAAGGTATTCCAGGATTTGATTTTGCATTTCCTCTCAAGTGTTATTAGGAAATAAAGTTGATATTACATCCATTTGAGGTCCTGATAAAAAGTTTGGGCCAAATCACAAAAAAACAAATGGATTCTAAAGTGTTATGGCAATAGCTGCCCCCAAGGCCTTAACACAATTCGCGCAACAATAGAGTTATTATTACGTGCGGGATAAAGCGCGGAGGCGTTAAGAAATCATAAAAGTTCCTTATTGGTACATTTGTATCGCGCTTTTGGTGCCAATAAAAGCATTCAAACACCCCTGAAAATACTAAAACAAAATCAACTAGAAATCAAACCTAGCAACCAACCAAGAGCCCTCTCCGAAACACTTACAGTCTCCAGGCATTAATATTATGATCTATTTCAGGATAGATTAGGACATGACGTAAACGACTTAATTATGAATACCCAACCGCGAAGGCAAATCGTAGTCCTGTGTATTCCCTGGGCTCTTCATCTGTCTTTGACTTCTGCTTGCCTCTTTCTTGGCATCTCTGTATTATGAGTTATAATGCCCTAATATATTACACGTGCGAGGAGAATTTTCTCCGTCATAAATGATGCAATTAAAGCAATTGACAATTCCTTAATTTTCATCTTCGCTTTCTTTTATTGGCGCGCTGTCTAACATCGCAGCACAAATTAATATATTCAGAAAAATGGCATACTTTTCGGGAACTTTTCCAACACATGCACAATTCATTTAAGTTGTTTGCACACGTGCGAGTCCTAAATCATTACCAAACCGTACAAGTTCCTTCAGTTATCTTAGAGTGAAGAAATTAAAGAGTCCCCTTTTCCCCGTCAAAAAACGAGAAGAAAGCCAAGTTAAGTTAAAAGTCAAGATGACTGCTCCCAAGTTTTATTTTTATTTAGGTGAATTTTATGATCGGTAACCTGTGCCGAGGAAACGGAAGAGAGAGTACGAATAGAACTTATTAAATTGTACCCAAGTGCTGCGTTAAAGGAACGAATCGAAGCGAAGGTTCTTTAGGTTAAACCTGCACAGCAAGGGCAAGAGCATGCGGTAGAGATTGATGTGGAGCGGACTAACGATGCCATGAAAAACGATAATTTCCCAGATTCGTAAAATTGGCCGTGGAAAAGCACTAAACTGCGCAAAATATGAGTTATTACAGTCACGCATTTTATTCAGACCTCGCAATTTGATATGAATCGCAATAAAGGCATAAAATTCAAGTGAGGAAGAATCAATTAGGAAAGGTTCAATAACAACTTTCACTTAGAAACCATTGTGATTTTCAAATACAAATCAAAACTATACTATTTTTCAATAATAAATAATTTCAGAACTGATGTTATTGTTTCAAGTATATTAAAGATGATCCAGCTATCCTTTCCTGACATTTATTTGGCATCTATATAAAAACAAACGAACAAATAACTCGGTAAACTCTCCGGCAACATTCTCCTAAATGCCAAAGTGTTCAGGAATCCTCTGTGACGAAGTAATATGAAGTAGCAAACTGAAAAAAAAATGTCAACAAACAATTAAAACTATCTGATAATATACTACGCCATATTATTTTCTTTCTTTTTATAAGTCAGTTATTTAACGCTATATGATTTTGATGATTTACATGTCGTAAAATCCCATTAAACAGAGAATCAGTGGGCGAAACTTGCAAAATAAACATTTAAAACAGTTAATAGCAATGCTAATTTCTTTGTTTAGACTTTTTGACAAATATTAGTCACTGTATTATTATATAATATTGACTTTATTCATCATTTTCAGCTCTGTTCTCATTCGAAGCAACTTGCGCCAAAAAACTTTTGTTTTCAACCTCGTTATTTTTTCAAAATCTTCAATCCTAAGAATATCACAAAACTCCACTCCACCAAAACATTCTGCAACATTTTATCCATTAATGACTCGCAGCTTCTCTGTGTTTCTGTAAGTTGGGTAATTTACTTTGCGGTTACCATCTGACGTTTAGCATCATCCTGCCGAAAACATTCCGGTTTAATTCGGCAAAAACCCAACATGTTGCAAGTATTACACGCTCTCAATTTACATTGGTATACACAATGAAGCATTAGTTATCCTGTCACGAGTGTGCAAATTTATACCCGGCGCACTTGTGGCCGCTTTTATTTTTATTCCGCTTCCTCACAGATAAATGCGCATAAAACCAAACGACGCACATTTTACGTATTATGTCATCCTTGAGGATAATCTACAAGGTAATAATGTGACTGACGCTATCAACGAGTAGGAATGAAGCAGAAATCTGGACACATATTGTGTTTTTATTAAATGTTTAGAAATGTTGTCCTGTAAATAATTCAAAGTTTATTAAATGGTTTTCTTGTCTTCTGCTGGCAAACACCCCACGGTTTCATATTGCTATAAATTAGTACTTATCTGAATAGACTAAAGTTCTTGGAAATTATCATAAAATCCAAAAATAAAGATAAAAAGTGAAGCAATTAACTGCGACCCATTTTTATTCACCACCATCAACTCCTCCTCAGATTTCCCGGAGTAATTTATCTAAGAGGAAAACGCCAAGCTACTCAAGGGTTGCTTATACTCACACAATAGAGCCAAGGCTCATAAAAGAAAATCAGAAAGAAAGTCTTGTTGAGTCAAAAAAAAAAAAAAACAATCACATGGTATAGCAAGTTTTTATTCAACAGCCTTAAAAGGCTGTGGAAACACAAAAAACTGAAATAAACTCTCAGAACTCAAAAGAAAAGTTTCCTCCTTCCACGCAAATATCTTCTTCTTCTTCTTTCTTCTTTCTAGGCAATTCTGCCTGTTCTTTTAAGTCTCTAATTTTGTGTCAGATCTTGTGACACGGAGGTCCAGCTATCGGACCAACGTTTAGGAGGTCGTCCTAGGGGTCTTGTCTTCAAGGGCCTA